>CAMOHE010053484.1:2189-26204 GCA_946598075.1 Artocarpus hirsutus
GAATATTGTATATATGTATATGTATGAAACTTGGTAATGATTAACTATGGTATCCACGGAATATGATCATAATAAATCTCATAATCTAGTATATGATGAAAACTAACTAACCATGCAGGTTTAATGTGGTAAAACTAAAACCTTAAGGTGAGTAATGGTTTTCTCTACTGAGTATATTGTCGCTCATTCCCTGTTATGTTCATCTTTTTAGGACTCACTAAGTGTAAGATGGCTACAAGAAAAATAGTTGGAGAAGTTATGTAGCTATATTACGTTGGGATTGCTTTGAATACAAATAATGATCATCATGATAACGTAAACATCCATTGTTACTTTCTGTGACTGTATTAAGATTTGTTGAGGGTTGAAATGATGATGATGACAGTTATATATTATTAAAATTTAAGGTGCTACATTAAACTGTAGTTTATTTATTTGATTATGTTTTTATTTTAATTTGAGAGTTTTTTATTTAAGTCCTGGGCAAATTGCTTTAATGATTTATATTTATTTTCTAATCTTTATTTTATTTAATAAAAACTATAAACCCCCACTTAGGGGCGTTACAAATCAAATTAATGATATAGTTTTACTGACAAATTGAAATTAAAATGTTATAATTAAACTAATGACATAGTATTATTAAGTCTTTTATGTGTCTTACTGATTAGATAATTGATATATCATTAAGTTAATGATATGTAATGATAATGATACGCAATGACATTCATTTTTTAAAACTTCAAGTGAATGATATGTAATTAAATTAATGATATAGTATTTATTAAGTCTTTTTGTATATTTTATAGGTTATATAATTTTATATCATTAAGTTAATAATACGTAATGATAATAATACTCAATGACATTCATTTTATTTTTTTAAGACTTCAAGTGATAATGATAATACATCAATGTAATATGTTAAAATAAAAAATATACGTGTATTTTTTTTCCTTAATTTAACTATTCAAAAAACAAAGAAATTTGTTATAAAAATTTAAATACATGATAATATTTAGTTAGAGGATATTTTAGACTTCTAAATATATAAAATTTGAAAAATATATATATATAAGTAATATTTATATAATAAAAACAAAAATTAATTCATTGCTTAAAAAATACACAGATTATATAATTTTTACCCGTATTTACCCGTATAAAAGCTTTTAGGACAGCCATCCCTATATCTTTCTTCCAAGTTTCAACCAGAATAAGAGGGGAGGGAGAGAGAGAGAGAGAGGTTATGCTGCCCAATACGGGGGTGCTCTTTTAGTAGCTTTTGCGCGCCGGTGAAGGCACATATGAGGTGATGACTCTGAAAAAAAAAAAAAAAAGTTTTTCCTCTCTCCTTCCCACTGCCTCCCTCTACAGTCCATTAAAAAACAAAAACCACACACTTTCACTCTCTTCTTGATCTCAATTCTCTTGTCCTCGTAGGATCAACACCCAAAAAGCTATTTAAAAAAAAAAAGAAGAAGAAAACATGGGTTCTGAAGCAGAACCAGAGTCAATCTCAACACCAAAACTACCCTTGTTTTCCATCTCCATTAAGCAGCACATCCACATGGCTTCTCCCGAGCATCCTGGGATGTTGACCCCTCCATTTCAGACCTCACTTTCTGTCCCATTTCGCTGGGAAGAAGAACCCGGAAAGCCAAGGCCTTGTTTGGCTCTCACAACACTCTCAAATCATGATAACATCATGGCTCCAAAGTGCTTGGAACTTCCTCCGAGGATGTTGTTTGATTCCAAACAGCCCTCATCCACAACAGTCCTGGAAGGTCCTTATGTGGGTAGGCAGAGATTTCAATCCTCTTCGTTTCGAATAAGCGGCAGTGAGTGTTATGAGTCGTTTACTCCTGAAAGAGGGTCGCTTGGTGCAATGGTCCTCAGCAAGAGGGGCTTCAAGGTGAAAAGCTGGTTTGGTTCATGGAGGAGAAGGGTATCGTTGAAAGGTAATAATAAGGAGGTTTCTAGGGGTATTTATGTCTTTCCATCTTCTGTTGATAGAGGGTGTGAAGAAAGTGGTGGTGCGGGAGAGAGTAGTAATAATGCAAAGGTGACGATGACGAAGCTCAGAAGGGGTGCTAGCTTTTCTAGCTTCAGCAACTATTCTAGGTCCCACTTCTGGGTAAGTCTTTCAATTCTAGCAATTCTGTGTTTCATTTGTTCTTAGCAAAATTAAAAAAAAATGTTTTCTTTCTCCTTTGGGGCTTTTTTTGGGAGACTAATTACCACTTCTTTTATCTATCCCAAAGAAAAAAAAAAAATCAGCACTTCTTTTGTTTGTTTCATTTTTTGCATTAAACACTTTAGACTGGTCTTGATTGACCAAAAGGTAAAAAAAAATCTGGTAATATTGTGTTTGCTAGGATTTTGAAGATCTAACAAGGTGTGCTTCCATTATCTGTCTGTGAGTGTGATTGGTAAAGCCGTTCTAACTATGCGGTGTAAAGCAGAATACGTTCCCAAACACACATGTATGATTTTGTGGAATGAAATCTATCTTCAAGCCAAGAAGAAAAATGAGGTGGTTTCTGTTTCTGTTTCTGTTTCTGATGGGCGTCTCTCTGTAACTTTTTTTGCAGGCAACAATTTGTGAGGGCTTGAAGCAGGCGGTTCCATGGAAGGACAAGAAATTGAAGAGAGGACTATGATGAACAAATCTTCCCTCTCTGAGCATCAATAACAATGTCCAAATCAATTAGAAGACACTCAACACATGGTCCTATACTGTTTTCCTGCAATGTGAAGAATGACATTATCGTGTGTTGTCTGCATTGTGTCGATTCACTTCTTGTCTTCCATCTCAGTTGTGCTATCTCTTTTTTAGATTTATGTAAATTAGTGGACTTTGTAATCCAATTCCATAATATAGTAGGATGTAGGTCTCTGAAAATTACATGAAGCCTAGAATATCAGTGTATAAGGAACATTCCTTTCACAATACATTTACAATAAAAAGTTGGGGAAGGAAATCCAGTCAAAGTTACATTCATATAAAACCTATAATAGAAACTCTATATAAATATGCTTAGGGTAGGAATTAGTATTTTGTTCGTACCACTACCACTAACTTTTGTTTTTAGTTATTAAATTAATAGTGTTTTAAAAGATGATTATAACTAAAAATATTGATTTAAAAATTATAACACGAGAAAGTTTTATATTATAAAATGTAAGAGTTATAACAATTTTTTATTTTTTTAATGCAAATCATGATAGTTTTATATTATTTATTAGTTTCATCTCAAGTAAAGAATAAATTTTGCCAATCTAACAAGTGACTGATAACAATTATAAGTTGTGCATTATAAAATTTTTAACACGAATACTTATAAATTAGAGATAATTTCTACCGTAAAAGGTTTTAAAAAGTATAATTCCCAATAGTGGAAAGTAGAACATCTAAGTCTCGTCAACACCTAGGGACAAAGATTGATGCGACTAGTCATGCCATTTACCAAATCCAACCAAGTCTATACGGTGATCTGACCAAATTGCACGCTATCTTCTCATAACAAGAAATTGCCCTTATATATTGCCGTTAAAAACACGCCGTTCACCGTTCATTTAACTGTGAGCTCTGCCCCCAATATGTTCAATTGGTTAATAAAGCTATAATGCAGTATTACCGATCTCTAATTGAAGACAACCCAATCTGCTATTTGGTAAGAGCAAAGGACGCTGCTAGATAAAACTCCTGCAGAAGTGACTAATTTGAAACGAAATTAACGGGAGATCAGGTAAAAAAAAAAAAAATGGAACTCTTTATGTGATTAGGATCTCAAAGATGCATCAGTTGGGTTCCAAATGAACCTAGCTGCGTAATATACGTCAATACATGGCGTGCACCATTCATATTGCTTACATAAAACATATGAGATCAACAAGTATTTTATACTTAAATCACCATGAATCGTTTTAAAGTCAAGATTATTTGATTAATGAGAATCATAAAGTGCTGAAAACTGGAGGGAGATTCTTCGAAAATTTCCTACTTGATTCCAGTGATCTGCAGTGCTCCTATTTCTTACCCGTCGTACCTGCAACAACCTGCAAAGTCGCCAACATGTAGATGCAACGGAAAGGGTGGTTTTTCTTTTTGTCTAGAAAAATGCTACAAAAAGGGATCGTGATGTAAATAAAGGGTGCAAAGCACTGGACGGATTCGTAAAGACTACATTCATTAAGACCTTTCCTTTTAAAATCAAATCTACAAGGGTTAGCTTTCTATCTTTAAGCATGGATTGATCCCACGAATGGTCTTTGACGTTTATCCTCAGTCTCACTTTATTCCCTAATGCTTAAAAAGTCTCACTTTAATCCTTAATTTATTAATTTGTTCCAATTTCCGTCCCTCCATTAAATGGTGCAAACTAATTAAGAGAAAACTTTTAAAATGTCTCCCTTTAGTCCCTAACTTATTCCCCCAGAGAGAGACGAAAAGCAAAACAAAATAATGGATTAGGGACCATAGTGGGTTTTTTTATAAGTTTTCAGGTAAATATTTAACAACTAATTGGGGGACCAAAATTGAAACAAGAGTCATGGACTAAGGACCAAAATGAGACATTTTAATGTTTGAGACTAAAGTGGGACTGAGGGTATTTCTCAAGGTTTGTAGGATTAACACTTTAAGCATCTATTATCTTTGGCAGTCGTGTTCAACACCGCAGATAGCATTCAAACATTCCAATTTTCACCAAGGACAAGATAAAAGAAGCAAGGACTCAATATAAAGGTGCACAAGAAGATGAGAAAGTGTGGACTAATAACCTAAAAAGGAGCAGTCTCTACTTATACTCACATCACTTAGAGCAGGTTGAGGGGCTTGCTCTGATGCTTTGTAAGAATCCAAAATGGGTCTTACTACTGCCGGAAGGAAGAGGCCTGAAATTTGAACAAAATGATCAGTAGTTTAATAAACAGATTCCAATCCCAAATAAATAATACGATCAAATCCCCCAAATAGATAACCCATTAAAACCATAATCAAGTTAATGGGTAATAGACAAAACCTTTTTTCAATTCCCACAAGACAAAAAGAACTTCAGTTTATAAAGATTGGGCTAAAACAGATCAACAATCTCCCACTATGGATGGTATATTACAATTCGTTAGATGAAAAAATTTGGCAAGAAATTTCTAATAAAAAAAAGATTATCCAAATGATGATGTTCTAATTCAGACCTCAATTGGGACATAATTGCCACTCGCCCAGAAGAGCTGTAGTAGCGTCTCTTACAATTCTCCTCAGATCAAGTTCTTCAACAATCATAAAAAAGTACGTTCTCTTCCCCTTAATAAACTAATACATTTAGTAAACTGGACATTTCTCCTAGGCTAGTCACTCAAATACAAGATCACCATAACAAACTATGAAATTCTATATTTTCCCAGACTCAACAACCAAAAAGCTAGATCGTACCCGAACCTATTTCCTCCTCACTAGTACACATAAACGTTAAATCCCTCACTGCAGTTTTAAAGCTAATGACTTTAATCCAATTATCTCAATAGAGTTCTCCATCATGAAGCAAAAGGACCACGGCAATATCTCTTATAAAATATAAATGAACTACCTTCACAAATACCCCAATTCCCTGGGAGTTTTAAATTCAATTCTCATCTCCTTCATCGAAATATTTTGCCCCTTTAGCCAAAAGTTTCAAACACAGAACATTGAATAAAATATACAATTATTACTCCTCATTATCTACTACATCAAGTGCAGGCAATATTGACTTCTAGCTTCAAGCAAATCATTAATCAATAGAAGATACGATTTAACATAAAAGTGTTGAACTAATTATGGAATCTGATTTGACTATAAAGCCCCAATTTTCGTGAACTAACAACGTAGGTTTTATAATTGTGGACGCAAAATGCACAAGAAAACAAAAATTCAAATCACAAAAAATTATAATTCGTGTCCCATGCATTGGCATTCAAACCTTAATAATCTAATTTCAAGAAAATCAAACCAAAATCCCGAAAAAAAATTACGAACAAAAAAAAAGAAAAAGAAGAAGAGGAGAGAGAAAGTACCGAAACCGGCGATGAGGCAAGAAGCAGCCACTACAGGCTCTTGAACCACGAAGATCTTCAACTTCTCCATCAGCGCCATATCTGTCTCTCTCGCTCTGGCTGTGCGGTTCTTGAGTTCGTGAATGTTCTTGTGTTGCCTGGGTTGGGTGGTCTCCGATTCTGAGAGTGGACGAATGGACTTGGATCCGAGCATAGGTGCGAAAGGATGTCTGAACGGGTCGGGTTCACATATCCAAGGTGGCCCAAACGTAGAGGCTCTGTACCCAATAACTTCGTGAGCAAGAAGAGTAATCAAGTTTTTGTTTTATTTTTCTGTCTTTTTAATTACTTTTTAATTATACTTTAACATTTAGTTAAATTGTTTAATTAGTTTTTATATTTATATTTTATTTATATGTTTAAGTTGTTAAATTTAAGTGATGTATAAAAAAATAAAGAGACTGAAAAATAAGACAACAGATCTAGATTATGGTAAATACTATTTTTCAATCTTGCAATTTTAATGCAAAATTTTGAAACACACTACTTTTAAAGAGTATAAAGATTTAATTGAGCACAAATATTTTTAAACTAAAGTTAGGTAAAAAAGTGTTTTCTAAATATATTTTGGCTTTTTTAGACAGAAAAAATTATATTAATAAACAAAAAAAAAGTAGTGGAATATTATAGCAATAGTAAAAAAATAGTATAGCACCGAATTTACTCCTAACTAAGTAGTATACCATATTTTATCATGTTCTATTACTTTTTTTATTTCCTTATTTTGATTCATGCAACTTTTTGAACCCAAAAAGGCTAAAAATACGCCATATAACACATGTTTGTCCAAATCTAACCTAAAATAGTTATAACTAATTATGTGTTTATATTATTTGAAGAGGTATATTAAACTTTCTTAAAAAAGCGTTAAAATTAAAAAAAGAAAAGAAAAAGAGTCATAGTTCTATAACAATGTGATATAACTAGTTTTATCAGATTGATATTGACACACAAAAATCGTATCTGTCAAATTGAGCCCAGTCCCAACAAGCTACGATGACGATTGATGCTTATTCTTGTCAGAGTCTTATCCAAAAAGAAGAGATTAATGACTTTTTTTTTTTTTACTTTTTTTAAAAGAGTAAATGGTAGATTTTAAAATATTGTAAATAAGAACATATTAATTATGTAAATAATTCATTTATTTATAAATAAATATCATTCACTTAAAAATTTTAAAATCTGTTATTTATTTTTTTCTTTTTTTTTAAATACTATTCATTGTAATTTTTGAAGGATGATAAATATAATGGATATCTCTATATTTTTAAAAATCAAATCTAATCAAAATCACATCAAGAAGAAAAAATATACAAAAGTTGATAACAAGTAATTTTTTCTTACCTTCCATGATTTTTTTCATATACATGTATATGTACTCGTGTGTGTGTGTGTATATTAAGTATAAGAAAAGGAAAAAACTAAGAACGATTTTTTTTTTTGCTAGCATTAGAAAATTACTTTTTTCAGTAATGTACAATTTAAACCATCAAAAGTTTTTACATTTTAAATCTATATGCACTTTGATTTTGATATATACACTAAGTAATCTAACATTTAGCAACGCAAAAATATCAATAGAGTTATCTTTATCGAAATCCAAAAACTTATTTTACAAAATACTGTCGTCCCCAGATTCTTAACCGGTCCTTTTCTCTTGAGCAAATTTCTCAAAGCACAATGTTTGTTTACCTCATCACTTTCCTTCGATAGGGCATAATGAAGATGAGAGATCACTATCACATTCCTAATTGCATTCGTAGCGTGTGTATTTATGTAATCACCTGCCTTCTTATAATTAATAACCTTCACTTTAAATCTTGGGCCGGTTTGTTTGACATATTAAGATAACTCTTTGGACTGAGTTCAAAGATTTCTTTAGATAGATATATGTTTCCATAAAATTCAAATCAAACAAATCTTTTGAATCTTAAATTTTAAAGTTCTACTCCTAAACTTGGATCGGTTTGGTACTAAAAAATCTTATATTCTCTTTTCTATGTTTGTGAAAAAAAATCATAACTTATTTTTAAAATTCAATTGAGACAATTCTTTTTTTATTGTGTTCCTAACAAAGAGAAAAATAAATCAAGATTCATATTACATATTTTTTAATATTATGAATATTAATATTTTGTTAGATTTGCTAATAAATAAAAACTTTTTTCACTATCTATCCAAATACAAATTTTAATTTTATTTCCTATTTAGATTAATATTGTAAATGCATATACAAAAGTCAATTAAATTAACAATTCAAATCATATAACTCAAATCAAAATAATTCAATTTAACCCAATTCGAATCCATTTACCAGAGGGACCATTTGATCAAAGATTCAAATCAACAACTAGCTTGTGATATTCAAAAGAAATAACAATCATTTGATTGCTAAGTGAAAACCATCACACGTCATCTACATGAGAAATTGGAGGAAACACATCCCTACTCGAAGAAACATTTTCCTCAGAATATATATACAAGGTCTCACGAAATCAATTTGTACGTAGAAGTAGATTTCACTTTAAGAATTTACATACAAAACCCAAGGAAAATCTAAGAGAATACAAAGGAAATAAAGTTATTCAGCCAAATTCTTTCTAGATAAAATTCACATCACATTCACAACAAGCAAGAGAAGATTTCCTGATTTGGTGAAAAACTCATGCACTGCCTAGAAATGAGGTAACATCCACCCCACAGTCCATCCCAGGAGCAAACCGGCACCAACAAGGCTCAACCCCAATGCAAAAGCGTAGGCATATTTTGCCACGTCATGATCTGGCCGGCCTCTTTTTTCTCCCCTACCCTTGACACCCTTACGCAAGCTCTTCCTTGGCTTCCCATCTTCGCAAGAAGACAGCCATGGAAGGACCGGCGGGAGAACGGTGGATTGCTGGTCGCTCTTAAGCTGGATGCATAGTGTTTCCAGCTGCAGCAGTTGGAACCACTGTTTATAGGCGAAAAGCAGTGAGGCTTGTTTGAAGAAAAGTGCAACAATGTGCTCTCTCTCAGCATAAGCTTGCTTTGCCACCTTCTCGGCTTCCCTTGCTCGTGTTTGAGAATGGCAGAGTGCTTCCATCAGCTGCGCTTTGCTGAATTCGCCCTGGCAATCTTGTTGTATCTCTGTCATATTCTTGTGGGTTGTACTGTAACTGTTTATGGGGTCAACAAAGCCAGAAGAAACTTAAGTTCACAGATAAAATAGAACTGTGTATGTGCGTTATTCTATAATACAAAACCAGCATGGGTGATTGAATTAAAACCAGTGTCATAATGTAGATGGCGTAAATGTCATAGTAGCCTATATGCATCAATATAGTTTCCTTTCAAGCAGATGAAATAGCTCAAAGAGCACTGAAATAAATTGGGACGGAAATTTAGTTACAAGTACCTTGAAGTTTCGTCACATTCATAAGGCGAAAGTCCTGTGGTCAAACACCCGTGCACCTCTTGTGTTCTTCCAGTGTTGGCAACGCCCTGCAAACGGATAGTCTCATTGGAGGAGAGGCTCTCAGTTTGAGTTCTCCAATCCAACGATGATACAGAAATCTCCTTGTTGTCAAAACACCCAACGCGAGCATAAGGATGTCTTCTATGGGACATCTTTTGAGGAGGGGGAAGATCGCAGTTCTCAACACAGTCAAGTGATTTACGCGCAACCAAGGAGACCAATTCATCTCTATCCGTCATCCGCCACCATGGCTCACTCTTCTCACTTCCTATCCAACTATATTCTGGATCGAAGCACATTTCATTTGATTGTTTGGTATCCGAGCAATCAACAGGATCCACCTGCATCATTTCCCAGCTATCTGTTGAATCCTCAAGTTCAATAAGCTCTTCTATGTCTTTACCATCTAAGGCCTTTACATTTTTCTTTCCTACTTCTGAAGCTTTCTTCACGGAACCATTATGTACACCAACAAAAAACTCGTTGTTCTTTTCTCCTTTACTTTTGTGGGCCTCACTTATTCTAGATGTCGAGTTTACAACACCAGCTTTCTTGGTTCCCTCATTCTCCAAAGCATTCAACTGTTCATATGTAAAACCCTTTTGGCAACCGTAACTTGGTTGCTTATGGAGCCACCATCTTGTGTCGGGGGGTAAACTAGAATATGAAGGATTCCTGTTAAGAGGCATCAAACCAACAGCAGGATGATCTGGTCCTTCGGTTGCTGTTGCGGGTCCTGAGTCCACTTGTTTTGATGTTGAAGAGGATTGGCAGCAAGCTAACTTGGGAGCTCTTTTTGCATCTTCTTGGACAAAGCAACGATTGGCCGTTCTTTGCCACACAGCTCTCGCTTCTGCCACAGCCATTTTCCTCTTACACGTCACACATTTTTACTCTGTAAAGGGAGAAACGAAATAAAATTTGGAAGGATATAACTCCAAACAGAGCAAAAGGACTCTCCCTCAATATTTCAATCCCACTAAATTGAATAAAGAAGATACAGTTCTAGCCTTCTACGCCTAGCCCTAAGCCATAGGTAATTCATCATACAATAATTATCCAAACCCAAACAAAGGGACAGAATTAAAACTACCAAAGGCCTATGAGGATGATGCTAAGAGTGTAGGCTTCTCAACTTAAATGAGCAAATGTATGTATGCTTTTTTTTTTTTTTTTACAGACAAATAAAATATTAACGACCACCCCATGAAAAATAAATGAGCAACTTGGTGATTCGTTTGGAATTAGAATCAAATTACAATATCTTTCTTTTCATTAGATTCTTCAATGCAATTCTGGAAACATCATCAAATATCCTTCATTTCATGACCCTAAATGCTCTACAAAAACAAAATTCCTCTTTAATGCTTTCCAGAATATTCACTATTCCATAAACCCCCTAAAAATGAGAAAAAAAAAGCAGCACTAGAGGATAAGATAAGGATAAAATCAGCAATCAGAGTCCTGCATCACTAAAGATTGTCAAAATTTATTATCTTTGATAATAATCGATAAAGAAAAGAAGAAAAAAAAAAAGAAAACCAAGAAAAATCCAACACCAGTTCATAGCAAAGAACCGAAAAACAGGGTCAAATAATCCTAATTTCAGAACGGGTGCAAAATAACCTACTATATGTAATAAACAATCAATGGATAATCATCGATTCTCTCAAAAGAAGAGATAAAGAGAGAGAACAGAATTAAAAAAGAAACAAAAGAACAAAACCCCACTGAGAAACTCAACTGAATTGAAGATGGACAAGTGGGTTCTCCTTAAAAGTCAGATCTGCTACAAATGAAGTGAACATATGTAGAAACAAAAAGAACAAAACCCAACAGAGAAACTCAACTGAAATTGAAGAAGCTAAAGATGGGCAAGTGGGTTCTCCTTAAAAGTCAGATCTGCTATAAATGAAGCGAACATATGCAGAAACAAAAAGGTTTTTGGTGTGAGATTCAACCGACGCAAGAGTAACGAATCCACAATCCAGGACCACGCAAGAACAAGACGACCTATGTCAGAAAAGGCCGCAGGAGAGAGAAAGGGGAGGAGAGAGAGAGAGGGGTAGTGATGTCATCCTTGCTTTTTTAATGTCTTTCATCATCTCCCTGTCTGTCGGTTTTTGGTTTTTACAATCACACCAAACGACCACTCACGCAGCGGTTTTTCTCTTGTCGTTTTGAAGCCGGTTCGTACATGTATGGGTTGTTGAGTCTAACACGTGGCAGGTGGTGGCGTGTCAAGGAGACGATCGTGGGGCCCACGCCGGTTATGGGATAAGACCCACTTATCTTTCATAATTGAGAGAGTGTATCGCGCAAGCAAGAAAATCTTAGCTCCTGACTCCGACCAACCAACCTTTATTGGCTTCTGCTAAGAAATATAGATGTATGCTTATAAATGTATGTAAAGTTTGGCATATCTGGTGGACCCCATAAGCACAACCCTCTTTTCATTTCAAGAAATTAGAGATAAAAATGCGCTGTTGAAAATCATGTCATTGAAATGAAAGTTCTAACGGGGGTGAAACTCTATGTGGGCCTCTGGTTTTGGGACACAATTGTGGTTAAAACCACTTTAGTGGGCTATCAAGTATACTTGAGAATCTGATTAGCGGGAAAAAAAAAAAAAAACACCCTTACAATAACAACAATTTTATTTAATCTTATAGTTATAATTCTACCACTTACAAAACAATAAAATTTGATTTAAAAAATATACTATATGTTTAGATTTACTGTTTCATTTAAACAAAAATTTAACTAAAAGAACAACCACTAAGATAAAAAATATATATATATATAGGACGGTTTACAACTCCGAAAAAGGTTTTTCAATCGAGCAGGAGGCTGCGTCATTTTCCACCCAAAATTAAGATACCACTAACTTTGGTGTGCTTATTAGATATCATCTTTATCGTTTTTGACTTACCTGTAGTGACTAAATTTTACACTGTGCCAGGCGATGAAGCAAGGCCCGTATTTGGATGACACATTGAACATCTACAACCGTCGTTTGTGAATACGGATATTCACCTTATTTAGCTTTGTTCATCGCCCACAAGAAATGCTTCCCATGGTATTGGCACGGGTGATGTCCTCTGTTGGTTGGAAACATGGCTTTGATTGGTATCATTTTGAAAAGATTTAGAAATGTTTTTGCTCATTTTTTGACATAAAAATTTCAAAAACACTCTCAACATAATTTCTAAAAAATTTTTATTTTTTAAAACAAAACTATTTTTATCTATTTTAAAAATATTATCAAAAGACCTTAAGCATTTTTCAGACAGCCAAGAGGAAGTAATCAATTAAAGTGAAATTGAAATAGATATAGATGAGGAAAGTGGAAACTGTACAAATCTAGGAGGAAGTTCAGAAGAGGAAGTAATCAATTAAAGTGAAATCGAAATAGATATGGATGAGGAAAGTGGAAGCTGTACAAATCTAGGAGGAAGTTCAGAAGGCAAACCAATAAAGTGAGAAGAATCTAGTAGATGTTCGGAGCACTGGTACTGACCAAATAGTTAAAAATATTGTAGCATTTAAGAGCTTTATATTACAATTTATTTTTTTTTGATAATGTAATATGTAAAAACTTTATACTGTAATAACTACATGTTTTGGTCATAACTGACAGTGCCAAAATTTTCCCGGGTCCTGCGTTGAAAAGAGCATAAACTAGGATGGAGATTTGTTGAGCCAGTGTAATTTCAATCATCAATATAGAAGTATGATAAATTTTTCATCGATATAAAATTTACGGCACTTTGATACAACCGAAATTGAAATATAATATTTATCTTAAAAACATATTCAGAATAGTCATATTATAATAATTTTAATGTTTATATTGCAAAATTACATGGTTATTGTTATAATAATTTCAATTTTTGTTATTTGTAAAATACATATATATTTTGTAATATTTCACATAACTAATTAGATAAGTTATACATCTAAAACAAAAAAGAAAGAAAGAGAAAGAACGAAAGAACGATAGAAAGAAGAACAACAAATGCAGTTTTTCTTCGCCACAGGCACAAGTAACAGTGGGAAAAGAAGAGGACAGCAACAACATATGTGTATAACTCTTTTTTTTTCCTTGGGATGAATAAACAAGCTCTTATAATACAATTGCCCGTCAAAAGAAGGAAATCACAAATATACACTACAGAGCATTCTGCGTTGTAAAACAAAATACGGAATGCACTTTTGTTACACAAATATATACAAAAAAAAAAAGTGTTAGTAAGTAAACACATAAGCATTGTAAAATAATAATAATAATAATAATAATAATAATTTGAGACCTATCCAACTGTTAGGTTCCACAGCTGATAATCCTCTGATCAATTGCTCCATAAGTGCAAGACGGAAAGAACAGGCATGTCTTGGTACATTCATCCAAGAAAACGGTGCAAAAGTGTCATGTTATTGATGCCAAATCAATAAGGCTTTGATACTAACCAATCCATCGATGCAGTTCTTTCTATACTTGAGACATAGGGAATAGACTTTGTCTTGTGGTATAGTTCGTTAAAGAGACATAAGGGGGACGGGGACGGGGATATTGAATTAAGATTCCTTCCTGTTAGTTGACCATGACAGAAACCAAACGCAAGAGACACAGTGTCATTAATCACCGGATTAACCGAGTCGCATATGCGAATCAAAGAAGGCAAGGGGTGAGGATAATCTTGTGTATCTGTATCATCTGTACAAGCCTTTCAATTTTGGCGTTCATAACAGATGGGAAACGCCAAATATTGCAATGCACGGTGTGTTCCTCTTTACCTTCTTTCAAGTCGGGTTGAGAATGAACCTAAATGCATCTTGGATCGACTTCCTTTTGTCTCATGTTGTCCTTCCTTATTCCTATGTTGGTCTTTGAGCTCAATCAACTTTATACTACCGTCTCCACCACATGTGAAGATGAATATGATTTGCTTTAGCACAAGCAAGCCAAATAGAAATTAATGTAGTTGCAGGCGTACAAAAAGAAAAGTACTAGAGGGGCAACAGATTGCCCGAACTACCCCACCATAGCCTCAAGAGCTTGGTCGCAAAAATGTATGTCTTTCATGCAATTTTGGCCAATGAAATACCATCTTGGCTTTTTTAGCATCCCAAAGTTTAACGTCTCCATCTTTGCTTCCCGTCAAGAAGAAACTGGTATTTGGAATTGTAGATATCTTGGTAACGCTCCCTTCAAGCAGATCAATTTAAAGCACAAGTTAAAGAAAACAATCACCTAAACAGTACTAAGTAGATATAGTGGTTCCTGAAGATCACTTGCTTATACCTGAATGAGCCTTAGGTATGTACCAAACCATCCCATTTATGTTTTGGTCCCCAACTGTGTTCCCATTAGCAGTCCGCGCGTCAATATTTGATGATGTGTTGGTGGTTTGTCCAACATTATTAGAATGCTTGTGTCTCTTAGTCTTTCCAGTAGCAACGTACCGGAAATCATGAATTCCAACATCGCCACCTATACCGCCAGTAACAATAAGGGGAGAAATAGAACCACTTCTTATGTCATTATCAAAGACTTAAAGAGAGCGTGCACCACCTTCACACAAAGAGGAAAGGCAAGACGAACACAAAAATTATCCTAATTTTATTTTACTTCCTGTTTTTCTTTTGTTGATTTCTAATTTGTTTGATGGTAATAATAAAAAATAAAAATATTTGGGGACTCAAGCAGAAAACTTATTACTTTTCAGTATAAACTTAATGCTAGTAATTACTTTACCACAATTCTAATTCTAATTTATATAAAGTAAACATAATAGTAAATGTTCAACCTTATATCATGTAATTGCTTTAACATAATACTGATTCTCATTTACATATGTAATCTAAATTAAGGTTTATGAAAGCAGCTGATAAAACATCATGATAAAAATCAATGCCAGCTGTATCAAACTGGGAGTGAGTGTGTCGTACAACAAACGTATAGGTTCTTTCACTGAAGACAAGAGACCCATTATCAATCTGGTTCCCACACCTAATTTTCTTAGTTTGGTGTATTCTGCACCAAGTCGGCAACAATAATCGAGCAATTGTCAAGAAGACAGTTTTTGCTGTCCGACGTGAACGAAATTATCTCTTATCTGTGAGTAAAAATATGTTTCTACTTATGCTTGAGCACTTTCTTGTTTCTTTTCACTTTTCCACAATTGAATTTAAGACTACCCCAGAGACCCTTGATTAAAATTTAAAAAGAAAAACAAAAACAAAAAGAGTTTACCTTCATGACATACAATGGAAGCTTGTGAGGTAGTGGGTGGAGCTAATGTATCCCATATAACCACGTTAACGCCAGAGGAGCTATATCCAGCTACAGTAATGATTGATCCGCTTGAAGTGATATAAGCAACGTCCCTGCCAACAACAATAAATAAAAGGGATATAGCAGTTTCCCCAGAATGATTAGGAAATTAGGAATTTAACTCTATTCCATTCAACCCACGAGCATAGAGACAAAATTGAAATTGTTACTTGAACTTTATAAATTAATTGCACAAACGATGCATGGCTGTCAAAGCAGTGTGATGTTTCTGTTGGAAAAATATTACTCCTTCCTCCCACCTCCAACTGCCATGTACACACGGTGCCATCTAAGGCAGCAGAAGCAAATCTGTGTCCATAATGGTCAAACTGCAAGGCAGATATTGGGGAAAGAGCATATGGTGGAGGAACATTTGCAGCAGGAAGTACTCCATAAGTTGCAGCAGCTCTATTCTTACCAAACTGCACTTACAAAATTTTGAATTAGTGAATATGCCCCTAAAGCTAACAACTGGTAATGTGCTTGGTTTGTAAAAGATCTTGACAGCTGTTCCTGAAAACATTAGTTCCCTTCCTGTATCACCATGTCACTCTTTCAGCCAAAAAAAAAAAAAAGAAAGAAAGAAATTACAAAACAAGTAAACAATACAAGAGCTCCAACACCAAACATAGGTAAAGCTTTTTTATTAGCATAAAAACTCCAATCAGTCTAATCACAAGCTAAGTTGAGCAAACTGTTCATGCAACTTGCAATACACTTGAAATATCAGTAGGAGGCATTTCAAAATATTTTCACTGCAACAATTTCAAGGAAACTAACCTCTGAAAGAAGATTCTGCAGTACCGCAGTAAAAATTGCAGTATCATACTGAAGAATAATGAGGGGGAAAAAATAATGCACTAATTGCAAAAGCCAAGCTACATACCTCCCATAAGTAAATGTGTGTATTGCTAGAGCCAACCAAGAAGATGGGCCTAGGGGGATGACTGGAGAAAGCTCTCGTGCTTGTATTCTCTACAGTTGGAGGAGAATCCACAACCTCCTGAAAGTCCGCTTGAGTCCCCCAACCTAAGCCAGATGCACCAATACCGGCATAACCTGGGACACCAAATGCGCCACCCCTAGTCAAGTCTCCTGGGCATTGCAAAAGAGTCCGCACCAACAGTTGCCCCTCCCAGTCCAAGGTGCGCCCCTTTCTTGCTCCCATGACCAACACCAGGAGAAACACGTGTAGGAGCTGGGATTGACTCAGAACCAGCCCATCCATTCAGCGGCCAATCAGCCTCTGACCGGATAGAGTCAGAGTGATCTCTGAAAGGTATTTCATCTTCCCAGTTGAAAAATAGTATACTCTGAATCATAGAGCAACTGGCATGAAAAACTATTTACGCCTGTCTCTGTAGAGTGGAAGCAAGAAACAAAACAATGGCCAAAATGATATTTTTCGAGCATTGAAAAATAAGCATAAACCAGCTATCAAGAATTGTATCCTGAACCAAGGAGCTGACAGTGTACTGTTTGTGCACCAATTCACTTACAGATACAAGATAAGCAAGATGAAAAAAATTAAGTTTACTTAGAAACTCAGTTTGGACCAGCAAGCTAAAGCTCACAGACTACACGGTGAATGCATGCCAGGGAGAACTGGATTTCTCTAAATATACCACGAAACAAATTTTAAACTTCCTTTTTGTTAGAGAAGGACTTTAGCATTGATTGTCATTTGTTGCTAAAGTAGTTGTAGACGGTTAATTAGTTAGATTAGTTTAATGACCAGGACATGTGGCATTCAGATATTGGGCTTATCTTAAGTCGGTTACATATTGAAAAATGTATTTAAGAACAAGATCTGTACACTTGAATTCAATGTGAGAAAATCAATTCACACAAAACACATTTTTTCTTCTTTCTCTGCACTTCCTTTTCTTCCTTCGAGAGAGTTCAAACATGGTATCAGAGCTGATCTAAAACCACCATAGCTGAATCATTGTCATCTTCTTCAAAATTCAACATTGTGCATTTTAGCCAATCAATCTCAGTTCAGCTTGATAACTCCAATTTTCTTTTGTGGAGAAAGCTGGCTTTCTCGACAATCAAGGGCCACAAACTACTGGATTTTATCTCTAGAGATCGTTTGCCTCCATTGAAGTTTCTCCAACTTGCAAATGAAGAGATGGGAGTGGTGAATCCTGCATATACGGATTGGGAACAAAAAGATCAGTTTCTTGTTTCCTGGCTGATGTCTTCCATGACAGAAGCTGTTCTATCGAGAATCGTTGAGTGTGAGACCTCTGTACAAATATGGAACACTCTCGATGTGTATTTTACATCTCAGGTTCGTGCTAAAATTACTCAATATAAGACCGAATTGAAGGCTGTCAAGAAAAATTCTTTGACTATGAACGAATACCTGTTACGGATTCGTCACTGTGTGAACTTACTAGGTCTAGTTGGAAATTCATTTTCTAGAAAAGAACACATTGATGCAATCTTTGAGGGACTTTCATCAGAATATGATGTCTTTGTTCTTTCTATTGAAACACGAAATGATGACTTCTCAGTTGAAGAAATTGAGTCATTATTACTTGCTCATGAGGCTCGTCTTGACAAACATCATGCTAATCTTGATTCTGCTTAAGTACATTTAGCTGCTTCCTCTTCAACTAATCCTACATCAAGACCAAAATTTAGGTCCTCTTCTTCTAGTTTTAACTTAAGACGTGGCCATGGTAGTCATGGTTCAAATTCTGGCTGTACCTTCCTTGGTCGTGGTTTAGGCAGGGGTCCTCAACTACCACAGGGGAGGTATGGAGGTCGTTCTAGAGCCGTTCTGGTGGTGGTCATTGGAAAAATAATAAAGTATAGTGTCAACTTTGTGGACGAATGGGGCATGTTGTCTTTGATTGCTTCTATAGGTTTGATCAATCTTTCATAGGGCCATCTCACTTCTATCAACAGTCCTTCTTAGGTCATAATCAAGCCACACGAGCACCTGCTCAAGCAATGCTTGCTACTCCAACTACAATATCAGACTCAACCTGGTACTCGGGTTCCATACTCCAAATGCCTGCTGATACTTTGACTAACTCTGCATGGTATCCTGATTCAAGGGCTTCTCATCATGTGACATCTAATGAAAAGAACTTACTGAACATGACAGACTACTATGGTCCCAAAAAAGTTCAAGTTGGTAATGGTATGGGACTCTCTATTAAACATGTTGGTCAATTTGACTTTATTTCCCCATATTCATCGACAATCCTATCATTAAAACATTTGTTACATGTGCCTAAAATTACAAAGAACTTGCTTAGTGTTTCTAAGTTTGCCAGTGATAATAATGTCTTCTTTGAATTTTATGCTCATCACTGTCTTGTCAAGGATTAGGCTACCAAAACTGTGCTACTGGAGGGCCAACTTAAGAACGGACTTTATGTCTTTGATCACAATCAAATCAAGTCTCCTTCTTTCACTTTGTCACTTCATCAATCTCCACACTCCTTTGGTGAATCAGTTACTGCCTTTCCCAATTCTAATGTTGTTACTAGTTCATTCACACACAATGTACATACCTTGGTACCTAGTTCTGCTAATGCTAATGTTCCTTGTTCTACTTTTAAGCTGTGGCATAATAGACTTGGACATCTTTCTGAACGTATTGTAAGGCTTGTTCTCTTTGATTGTAATGTCTCTCATATAAATAAAAAATGTCTTTACATTCTGTGATGCGTGTTGTCAAAGGAAAATTCATAAGTCTTCTTTTTCACTTTCCTAATCTACATACCATGCTCCCCTGGAATTAATTCATACAGACCTTTGGGGTCCTGCTTCTGTCCAATCCTCAAGTGGATATCGATACTACATCAGCTTTATTGATGCCTTTACAAGGTACACTTGTATCTACCTACTCCGAAATAAATCTGATGCTCTCCAAACATTTGAGCACTTTAAAGCTCAAGTTGAGCTGCAACTTAACTCCAAAATTAAAGCTATACAGTTAGGTTGGGGAGGAGAATACAGGGCCTTCACTCAATTACTCAACTCACATGGTATCATCCATAGAATTTCTTGTGCTTATGTTCACGAACAAAATGGTGTTACTGAACGAAAACGTCGACTATTGTTGAGAATGGTCTTACTTCGTTGGCTAAAGCATCAATGCCTCCAAAATACTGGGATGAGGCTTACAGAACTACAGTCTTTTTGTACAACAAACTTCCTAACTCTGTGATCAACTTCAAAACTCCTTTGGAAGCCTTCTTTTCAATAAAACCATATTACTCATCTCTTAAAGTGTTTGGCTGTAAGTGTTTTCCTTTCCTTTGACCTTATAACAAACATAAAATGGATTTTCATTCTACAAAATACACTTTCATTGGTTACAGTCTAAACAAAAAAGGATTCAAACATCTTGATCTTACTGGGAGAATCTTTGTGTGTCGTGATGTTCATTTTGATGAAACTGTCTTCCCCTTTTCAAAACTTTCTTCCTCTTTTTCATCCTCTATCCCCCCCACAACAACAACTTCTCCACTTCCTTCAATTCTTGTATTTAGATCCTCTCTCAATGTTCATCACTGCTAAACACTCACAAAGTCTATGACACTGGTGCTGATCAAAATGGTGCAGCCTCAACTCAACATCCTTTATTTCACCCCACATCACCTCATCCTGTTCTAGCACAAGATAAACCATTGAGACGAGTAAAATCTAGCACTAATATCCATCCTATGGAGACACGTGCTAAACGAGGTATTGTTAAGCCCAAGATTTTTACCTTGACTATATAATCTTCTGATAAGTTAGTTTTAGGCTAATTAACTAGATAATTCTCACTTAATATTTTTGTTAATTTTGAGCAATTTATAAGGATTTAATAGTGTTGTGTTCTTTTGTAGGTTTTGAGAAAAAAAGGATGCATGATAGCAAAATACGGGACAAAACGGACAAAAAATGAGCAAAATTGAACTCGGGATAAAAATAGAGCCTAGACGCCAGCTTATGGGCGCCTAGGCACTCTTACAAATAAAGTTCACATAGAAAACCCGAGAGCATAGCACCTAGATGTCACAATTTGGGCGCCTAGGAGCCATTTAAAAGACCAGTGTAGCGCCTAGACGCTACAATTATGGTGCCTTAGCGTTACTTTGAAGCCTAGGTGGTATAGAGAAGGCGCCTAGGTGCCAGTTCAAAAAAGAATCCACGGGCAAGTATGGCGCCTAGGCGCTACAATCTTGGCACCTAGGCGCTATAATAAAGCCTAGGCGCTAGAAAATCGAGTCTAGGTACCATTGCCATCTCAATTCTAATTTCAGTATAATTTCGTTCCAAAATTGCCCTTTCAAACCATAGCCTATAAATAGAACATTATAGAGGGTTGAAGGACGAATTTTGACAGAGAGAAACTATAGAAAAGAAGGAAGGACTCACTACTTTGGAGAAGAAAATCGGTGCAACCGGAGACGGAATCTATCTCCCCATCCAAACATACAGTTCTTTTCTTCTACTCTTCATGTTTAATAGATTGTTTAGGATGATTTTTAGTTTAATTATGAACTAATTTTCTCTATTCTAGGGCTACGATGTAGCCAGATTATGAATGTTCATATTTATTTAATTTAATTCAATTCGATGTTTATTCATTATCTATGCTGAGTATTTGATCTAATCTTAATGCTTATAAAGTCTACGTACCTTTTGCATGATTTGTGATTCAATTTGAGGCTGAGAAGCAATAATTAAATTAGACCATGATTGAATGCCATGAGATCATCATAGGATAGAGATATCTATGAAACTTGTGTAACACTGTGAATTTCTTGTGCTTAATGAATTTTGGTAAGTTTAGAATTTTCACAGAGATATAGAAAATTTGTTAATTAGGATAAATTATTAATGCTTGAGAAGGATTAATGACTGTCTAAGAGAAATTCATTATCAGCATAAGAGTAAATATTAATTGAGTAAATATTAATTGAGTAAATTAAATAAATTGGATAGGATTAATCTGGTAAGTCGGAAACCCTAGAAGTCTTAATATATTGAATTCTCTCCTGTTAAAGTTGCAAATTTTCAATCTTCATTAATTTAGTTTGTCTTACTTTTATCATTTTATCATTCCATTATTTCCTAGATCTTAGTTGTTCAAATAGAATTAGAGTTAGACTAATTTGGTACTTAGTAACAATTAGTCATCGAGGGAACGATCTCTACTCTCACTCTGTTACTTGTTAACTATACGTGCATTTGCGTTAGAAAATCCACAACACCTTCTTCAGTAGAAGAAGCCTTATCATTGGAACATTGGAAGAGTGCTATGACTGATGAAAATCTTGCTCTACAGAGAAATGACACTTGGTCTTTAGTGCCCTTACCTGCAAGACGTAAACCAATTGGCCGCAAATGGGTTTTTAAAGTCAAAGAAAATCATGATGGGACAGTCAACAAGTTTAAAGCTCGCTTAGTAGATAAAGGCTTTAATCAAGCAGCTGGGTTTGTCTTTAATGAAACCTTTAGTCCTGTTGTCAAACCTACCACTGTAAGAGTTGTAATAACAGTGGCTTTATCTCGAAGCTGGTCAATCAGGTAGTTGGATATAAACAATGCCTTTCTTAATGGAGACCTTCTAGAAGAAGTCTACATGACTCAACCTCAAGGTTTTGAAGATCTTAAACGTCATTCCTTTGTCTGCAAACTTCACAAGTCATTATATGGTCTAAAACAAGCACCAAGAGCTTGGTTTCATAAACTCAAGACTGCACTTCTGCAATTAGGCTTCAATTTCTCAAAGTCAGATCAGTCATTATTCCTTAGAATCACAGCTCATCATATCAAGTTTATTCTTGTCTATGTTGATGATATTCTTATTATAGTATGCCATGAGAATGAAGTCCAAAGTCTAATTGCTAACTTGCATGAGCAGTTCACTTTAAAGGACATGGGAACAATCAACTACTTCTTGGGTATACAAGTTCAACCTACTGCAAGTGGTATACACCTATCCCAAAAGAAGTACATTACTGACCTTTTACACAAAGTCAAGATGGACAACGCAAAAGCTATCAGTACTCCTATGACTGCCAATCTAAAACTCTCAGCTTTTGGCAGTCCAAAAATGAATAATCCTCAGCTATACAGAAGTGTTGTTGGTGCACTTCAATATGTGACTGTAACAAGACCTGAGCTATCGTACTAAGTAAACAAAGTGTGCCAATTCATGCAACGACCTCTTGAATCTCATTGGCAGGCTATCAAAAGGATTCTAAGATATCTTAAAGGCACTCTAGATTTTGGTCTACACTTGTCTCAATCAAAGCAGCTGAATCTGGTAGCCTTTTGTGATGTAGATTGGGTCTCAGACCCTGATGATCGACGCTCCACTTCTGGTTATTGTGTGTTTCTTGGCCCAAACATTGTGTCTTGGTGTTCCAAGAAACAACATACCATCTCCAGATCTTCAACATAAGCAGAGCATAGGAGTCTTGCTAATGTAGTGGCAGAAATTACTTGGCTGCAGTCATTACTTGGTGAATTGCATATATCATTTACTAAGAAACCAATTGTTTGGTGTGACAATTTAAGCACAGTCCAACTTGCTACAAACCCTGTCCTACATGCTAGAACAAAACATGTTGAACTAGATCTTTATTTGGTTAAAGAAAAAGTCATTCAAAATATGCTAGATGTCAAACATGATCCTGCATAAGATCAGATTGTAGATGTGTTAACTAAGCCTATGTCTAGCTCTCAATTTCCTATACTCAGAAACAAACTCATAGTTGAAAACTATTCAACCCTGAGTTTGAGGGGGGCTGTTAGAGAAGGACTTTAGCATTAATTGTCATTTGTTACTAAAGTAGTTGTAGACGGTTAGTTAGTGGTCAGTTTAATGATCAAGACATGTGGCATTCAGATATTGGGCTTATCTTAAGTCGGTTACATATTGAAGAATGTATTTAAGAACAAGATCTGTACACTTGAATTCAATGAGGAAATCAATTCACACAAAACACATTTCTTCTTCTTTCTCTGCACTTCCTTTTCTTCCTTCGAGAGAGTTCAAAAACTTTTGAACAAACAGTTTAGATCTACTTTTCGTTATTTGCATGACTTGGTGAACCAGCAACCCAAACAATTAAAACAGGTGAAACTTTTCAAAAATGGCTAC
>CAMOHE010053486.1:1121-40171 GCA_946598075.1 Artocarpus hirsutus
TTGGATGATAAACGTGCCATAATCGTGTTAACACGTCACGGCACGTTTAATAATCGTGTTAATCGTGTCGTGCCGTGTTACACGTGTTCAATTTTTTAGATGATAAATGTGTCGTAATCGTGTTAATCGTGCCAACACGTCACGACACGTTTAATAATCGTGTTAATCGTGTCGTGCCGTGTTACACGTGTTCAATTTTTTAGATGATAAATGTGTCGTAATCGTGTTAATCGTGCCAACACGTCACGACACGTTTAATAATCGTGTTAATCGTGTCGTGCCGTGTTACGCGTGTTAGAGGCGTGTCGTGTTCGTGTTTACATTTTAGGCACGTTTATCGTAATCGTGCCGTGCTATAATCGTGTTGGCACGAACACGGCACACAACACGTTTTGCCAGCCCTAGTATAGGTTTGTTGATCTTTTGATATTGTATTCTATAAACGGAAAACTACAAATTCCCTTAATTGTTTTCCTGGAATGGTAGACGTGGCATAATTGGACGAGGAAAATTAAAAATTTCATACCTCTTTATTAGTCATCAAAGTTATAATTATATGGATAATAAACATGAAAGTTCCACCGGAAGAGCTTTTGTTTATTCTTTTTTTTTTTTAAATTAAAAAGTTCTTTTTATATCTAAGAAGTGTAGCTATTACTAGGTGACAAAGCACTTATTCATATAGTACAAGATATTAGTAAGATTTAAAAAAAATAAATATACATCAAACTGTCAATATTTTCAATATATTCAATATATATATATATTTTTAAATTTCTTCAAAACTTTCCTGATATTCCCCAAAACTTTGTACAAATTACACTACAAAAGTTATTTCCACATCTCCAAAATATCCGAATTTAAATTAAAATTTTAGCTACAAAGTTTATTGTGGTTATCGTAAAGAATTTTCCTGTAAGTATAATAAGAGAGAAAATTACTAACCAGAATGATAGCCTTGACATTATCCATTGTGAGAAGCATGTCACCAGATCCGTTCCTCCGAATATCAAGCAACACATCCACAAGGTCCTTACTCTCATCATCACTCTTTCTATTCGGATTTAGATGATCAGCCACAACCCGATCGAAGAGTTGATCGAAGCTCGTAAACGTCTTCACAAGTCTTGATTTCATTCCGGTCAAGGTGACCACAAATTCCATGGAAGGAAAGAAATCTCCAATACTTAGGCCTCCTAGCAACTCTTGAAACTCCTGAAGCAGCTCATGGAAGTCTTCTCCTTTCAAGAACTCTCTTCCAAAAGCTACCTTGCAAACAATATCGTTTGCATACTTGCCAAGCATCTTGCTAAGATTGATGGTGCTAGGATAAGGGCTCTCTTCGATGCAACGAACAAGACGAGCAACTTCTTCTTCTCTAGCAAAGGTGAAGGATTGAACCCTTCTTACACTAAAAAGCTCAAGTACGCATATTTTCCTAAGGTATCTCCAATAAGCTCCATAGGGTGAGAATCCGATGTCGGTGAAGTTATAGGTGAGGTATTTTGCGGCAATGAGTTTTGGACGGTTTGAGAATGCGAGATCATGAGTTTTCATCACTTCTTGGGCTAGTCTAGCCGATGAAATTATCACGGTTGGGACTTGACCAAGTTGTAGGTAAAACATTGGACCATACTTTTGAGACAAGTCACGGAAAGAAATACAAGGGTTTCTTCCAAGTTGGTGAAGGTTACCGATTATGGGTAGTTTTGACGGGCATGGCGGGAGATTGAATTTTGGTTTTGTTGGCTGTTGCTTAAAGATGAAAAACTTAACGAGCAAAATCATGACAACGAAAACGGATTGAAAGACAAAAGTGGGTTCTCTTAGCCACTCAACGAGAGCCATGATTGGGCGTAGTTTCTTTGTCTGAAACTAAATAATTTGAGTAGAGTAGGCTTTGTGCATGTAGATTTGTAGATTTGGAAATACCGGTTTCAACTAAAAGGTTTAATTTAAATTAGTTTTGTTACAATATATCTTTCACAAAATTTAAATGATCTTTAATTTCAATCATGTTTTTAAGATACATCATAACTTAAGGTTTTATTTTTGTTAGAGAAAATAATAAAATTAAAAAAAAAAACGCTGGTTTTTTATGCTATTATGTACCATCCTTACATATATAAAATATTTTGAAGCTTCATAATTATCCACTCTAACTTGTGGAGTAATCTCATTTAACCTTATATGGTTATAATCTCGCTATTAATAAAGCTACAGAACATAGTTTAAAGAATATACTACATCTCATATTAAGGCCCACAATTTTATAAATAACAAGATTATAATCCTATAGAAATGAAAATGATTTTCCTAGCTTGCATCAATGCTATCATAATTAGTAAATTGACATTCGTTTAAATTGTGCGTGATAATTAATTTTTCTTTTGAAAAATCAAGCGTGATGATTAGTTTTTTGGACCTTTGTGCGCACATTTCTTCGTCAAACTTTGAATATTAGTATAGATAAAACAAATAATGAAAGCAACTTATTCGTTGCCACTCCCACTACTAACATCATTATGGTTTGTTTTTATTTTATTTTATTTTTGCCCTTCAATAAACAGAGTAGAGAAAGCAAATAGCATCAAGCAACCAATGGACATCCTAATTGGACTAACACACTATCCTATACCAAGCCATCCACTTTGATATCATTAAAAGGAGGAGAAAGAAATACAAAAATTCAATTAATCTTCTATACATATATGAAAGAGGACTTTATTTCCCAACACCCTTCTTTTTTTTTACACTTTTGCTTATTCATATATATATATTTTTAACTTCTATCTTTCCTTGTTTGTTTTTTTGTTCCTGTTTTGCAAGAGGCTTATCTATAATCCAGTTGTTACAAATTTACAACGTACTAGAGGCTTTTTTTAAAACTCTTTTTCCTTGTTTTGTTAATCTCAATTAAATAATTTTATAGCCTCTTACTATTTCATTTTAACAAATATAATGTTAGTGTCATCAAGGTATTAACAACTACATAAGACCTCTATTACTAAAAAAATTAAAAAAATAACAAAATGGTAATCAAAACTTTAACATGCGCGGTATAAAACTTATAAAAGTACTCCCACATGTGTCGCACGTTATGCCTAACTAATAATTAAAAAATATAAAAAACCCTAAAATTCCCTAAAACAAAAACAAACCAAAAGGCTATAAAATTGGAAAGAGTAACGTGTCGAAAATGGACATTGACTATACCTAAAACTCTAAAATATATCTTAATCATTTGGCGGAAACAAATCGAAATTCAGCAGTTTTACCAAATCTTGATACAAGATTCAACGTTCAATGCCACCATAAGTCCAACTGAGCTAGTAAATGATTGGTGATTTTTTTCAGATTAATTTGGGGATGAAAGTACCCAGTAATAAAAGTCTTACTTATATTTCCTTTTATTTTTTTTTGAACCACTTCAAAAGATCTATTTTAATGTGTGATTTTTAATGTTGCATCACATTAGAATTATTTACTCTTTTTAAATTCTCTATTTTATTTATAATTTCTATTAGGAATTACACGGGACAAATAATCAGATTTGAATTTTAAATACTATCAGAAATATTATTACGTTGATCAATTTTAATGAATGAAAAGAGGGAGGAAATTCACAGCACATCCCAACAAAATTCTCACCACTAAGATGTAGGGAAAATGTGCAAAATCTTATTGCATAATTTTGTATTTAGAAAGATAGGATCACTAATGATTAGAAGTTATAATGAACAATTTTCTTCCTCTATTAAAAAAAAAAAAACATGGCTTTGCTAGGACAAGCAAACTAGCCTTTTTGTTCATGGTGATGCCAAAAACTTCCGTCATGCCCAAATCCTTAGTGGTAACACTCAGAGGAAGCTCCCAGTTGAAGCTATGAAGAAGTTGAGCAAGAGCAAGCTCAACAACTGTAGTTCCAAACGTAATACCTGGGTAGATTCTTTTACCGGCCAAAAGGTATGAACTCAAAGTTTGTCCCTTTGAAATCAAGGGAGAATAAGAGAAATATCAAAATTTTGAAATTTTTTAAAGTAAATATCAGGTTTTGAAAATATTTATAGTAAAGGTTAGATTTATAATGTAAACAACTTATATACTATGTAAATAAGAAATATTTATATTGTAAAAAGGGAGAAAAATATATTCTTTGTGTTAAAAAGTTGATGGCCATTTTGGAATGTGTGGTGATGTTTTGATCTAAGTCATTTCTTTAGTATTTAAGTTGATTAAGTTGAAAGCTGATCACGTGATGTATTAAAGGCCTAATATGATCTAACGACTGTGATAAAACTCGAGTGTCATATTTAAGTGTTAGATTTTAGGATTAGGGTTACAAGTACATTCTATCTTGTCTGCTGAGAGCTTAGTGAGAGAAAATGAAAGAAACGATCTATAGAGAGAGAAAGATTCTTCTTTGGTGTTCCTTCTTTGTAATCCATAGTAGAGAGATATTTTGATGAGGAAGAGGGTATAATCTCTAAGAAGAAGGCCAAAAGCCTTTGGTGCTTTTCTCCCCGTAGATGTAGTGGTAACACTGAACCACGTAGTCTTTGTTGTTCTCGTGTGTGTGAGTTGTGTTTTTCCTTTTTTGTGTTTTTTATTTTGCAAGTTTGAGGGTTTCTTGGTACATAGATTTTCTCGATCTATGGCCAAACTCAGAGATTAGGGTTTGGGTTTATTGGGAATTCCTTTGATTTCACAACAAATTGGTAGCAAAGCATGTTAATCGATGATAGGGACCATGAAATTCTACATCGAGAAGCTTATAAACAAGAATGATTTCAAATTATAGTGTCTAAAGATGCGTGCATTGCTGGTTCAATATAGACTGGAAGAAGCTGTGGGTGGAGAATCAAAGTTACTCACTGCTCTATTAGATAAAGAGAAGAAAGATCTTCTTGACAAGGCACACATCACACTAATTTTGTGTATTAAAGATTGAGTTCTCAGGGAAGTTTCAAAGAAAAAGTCTACTGCTGAAGTCTGGCTTAAACTAAAGAATATGTATATGATCAAGCCTTTGGTAAATCACTTGTATCTTAAACAACAATTGTACACCTTCATGATGCCCTCTGGAAAGACAATTGAAGATCATCTTGATGAAATTTAACAAGATGTTTTTGGACTTGGAGAATATCGACATCAAGTTTGAAGATGAAGTTTAAGCCTTACTTCTCCTACAATCTCTTCCTAGTAGGTATGAAAATCTATCAAGTACTTTAATCTTTGGTAGAGATACCTTGACATTAGGAGAAGTACATACGACATTAGGAGAAGTACATACGGCTTTAATGTCAAAAGAATTAAAGAAAAGGTTAGGAGGTAAAGAGGATATCTTTATTGATTCCTTGGGTGAAGGGCTTACTACTTGGGATAAGTCAAAAAAGAGAACTTTTAAAGTAAAGAAGAGGGGAAGATCTAAATCAAAACCTAGGCTCAAATGTTTTCTGTGTCATAAGGAGTGAGTCTGGAGATGTTGATCTAGTGTGTACTGGGTATGAAAGTGCTGAGATATTTTCAATTTTTGACAAAGATGTAGGGAATGAAAATTTGAGATTCTAGGCGTTCATTCCATATGACTCCACATTAGTCTAGGTTTACTGATTTTCAAACAATAGAAGGAAGACAGGTTCTTTTAGGGAATAACAAGGCCTGCAAGATTGTAGAAATTGGTAATGTTTTGTTGCAAATAAGAGATGGGTATAACAAGAAACTGGAGAATGTTAGGCATATTCTAGAGTTGAAAAGAAACCTAATTTCACTAGGAATGTTAGATTCAAAGGGAATGCCCTTTAAAGAAGAAGGTGGAGTTTTTAAAGTTACAAGAGGTTAAATGGTGATATTCAAAGACAACCGATCCAATAGACTCTACATACTACAAGGAAAACTCTGCTTTCTACTTGGTTCATCTACAATTGCAACAAATGATCAAGAAGACATTACCACACTATGGCACAGAAGATTAAGGCACATTAGTGAAAGAGGACTTCAAGAGTTGTAGAAACAGGGATTGTTCAAGAAGGACAGATTGGCCAAACTTGATTTCTATGAACATTGTGTCTATGGGAATGCTTAGAAGTTGAGATTCACCACAAGCATACACAGAACCAAAGGGCATTGGATTATATCCAGTCTACCTTTGGGGACCCTCAAGGATTTCTTTTCATAGTGGAGCTAGGTACTTTATAACCTTTATAAATAATTATTTTACAAAGGTATGGATCTATTTGCCTAAAATGATGCCTTACAACAGTTTAAAAAATGGAAAGTGTTAATTAAAAACCAAACAGGTAGAAAGCTAAAAAGAATAAGAACTAATAATGGCTTTGAATATTGTGAAAGTGCTTTCAAAGAATTCTATGCTAATGTTGGTATTGCAAAGCAACTAACCGTGGCAGATACCTCCCAATAAAATGGCTTAGTAGAAAGATATAATAAGACTATACTTGAAAGAATTAGATGTGTATTGTCTAATGATAATCTTCCTTAGACATTTTGGGGAGAGGCTGTTGTTATTGCATGTTATTTGATAAATAGGTGCCCACCTACAGCATTAAGTATTCTAACTCTCAAAAAAAAAAAAAAAAAAGGTCTGGGAAGCATGCAAGCTATGATCATTTAAGGGATTTTGGTTGTATAGCCTATGTTCATGTAAAACAAGGAAAATGAGAACCAAGGGCCAATAAATGTTTGTTCTTGGGTTATCTTGATGGGGCAAAGGGATATAAGCTATGGTGTTTAGACATATAGCAAAAAAGGACCATTGTCAGTTGAGATGTTACCTTTAGGGAAACTGAGTTCTATAAGCCCAGTGATGCTAACAAGTTGATCATTGAGTTAGAAGAATCTGTGAAAGGAATTGAGATGGAGGTGGAGCCAACATGAAATAATATCCCACCAATAGATCCACAACATAGTAGTGAAGATCTTGACTAGCCAATTTTGGATCCTTATCTATTAGAAGACTATGCATTGACTAGTGATAGACCAAGGAGGTTGGTAAAAACTCTTGAGAGAAATGGTTAGGTTGATTTAATTGCTTTTGCTTTTGCTTTAGCGGCTACAGATATTACTAAACATCTGGAACCAACAAGCTACAAAAAAGCCATGGAAAGCCTAAGGAAGCAAATGTAGAAGGAAGCAAAACGAAGAGATCAAATCATTGCACAAAAACAATACCTAGGAATTGGTTAAAAGGCCTCAAATTTGTAATTTAATTGAATATAAATGGATATATAAATATAAGGAAGGCATAAATAGGGTAGAAAAACCTACGTACAAAGCTAGGTTAGTTGTCAAAGAGTTTACCCAAATAGAGGGGATAAACTTTAATGAGGTATTCTCTCTTGTGGTTAAACACGTTTCTATTAGAATTATGCTTGCCTTAATAGCTAAGTTTGATCTTGACTTGGAACAGCTAGATGTTAAGACAACTTTTCTACATGGGGCACTCAAAGAAACAATATATATGGAACATCCAAGAGGATTTGAGGTAAAGGACAAAGAGGACCAGGAATGTCTCTTAAAGAAATCTCTCCATGATTTAAAACAATCCCTAGACAGTGGTATAAACATTTTGATGAGTTCATGCTTAAAAATTCCTTTAAAGAAGTGAATATGTTCAATGTGTTTATTATAAGAATTTGGGTAGTGAGAAGCACATTAATTTACTTTTATATGTGGAAGACAAGTTAATAGCTTGTTCAGACAAAACTGAGATTTAGAATGTTAAAGTCATGCTTAATAAGGAATTTGAAATGAAAGATCTAGGTCAAGTAAAGAAAATGTTGAACATGGAAATTAAAAGAAAGAAATCAAAATATTCTAAGTGTGTCTTAACAATCTTCAATTAATAAAGTTGTTGAGAAGTTTAGAATGCAGAATGCTAAATCTGTAACTACTCCACTTGCTATGCATTTTAAACTGTCTACTAAAGACTCATCAAGTTCTGATGAGGAAGTACAGGTTATGGAAAGAGTTCTATATTTAAATGCAGTTGGGAGCCTTATGTGTTCTATGGTATGCACCAGGCCAGATTTGGCTCATAGTGTAAGTTTGGTTCACAGGTATATGGCTAAGTCAGGTAAGTTGCACTGGTCCGGTATTAAGCAGATTTTAAGATATTTAAAAGGCTCAAGTGAGGTAGGATTAATCTTTGATGGTAAGACTAACAATTGTGATCCAGTTGTTAGGTTTACAGACTCTGATTTTGCGAGGACTTGGATCATAGAAGGTCACTTATTGTCAGCTAAAAGTAACTCTATATCCATTTGTAACTCTTTCAACAACCGAAGCTGAGTATATTGCTCTAAAAGAAGCTACTAAAGAAGCATTGTGGATCAAGGACATTCTTGAGGAGTTAGGAATCAAGCAACAGGCTGTAGTCATGAAGTGTGATAACCAAAGTGCCATACACTTATCCAAGAATCATACCTTTCATGAGATAACCAAGCATATTGGTGTAAAACTGTATTTTATTAGAGATGTATTGTCTAAAGGAGTTGTTAGAGTGGAGAAAGTTTCAACATAAGACAATCCTACAGACATGGTGATGAGGGCATTGCCTATGGTAAAGTTCAAACATTGTTTGAACTTGGTTAATGTTATAGGGACAGATCACCCTCCTTAAAGAAGATGGTTGGAGGAAAAAAAATCAACAAGGACATAGGTAAAACAACAATCAAGTTGGGGATTTGTTAGAAAGTTGACTAACATTTTGGAATGTATGGTGTCGTTTTGGTCTGAGTTATTTCTTTGGTATTTAAGTCGTTTGTAAGTTGATTGTGTGATGTATTTAAAGGCCTAATCTGATCTAACAGCTGTAATGAAACTTGAGTGTCATATATAAGTGTTAGGTTTTAAGATTAGGGTACATCCTAGTTTTATCTTTTGAGAGCTTAGTGAGAGAAAGTGAAAGAAACGATCTGTAGAGAGAGAAAGCTTCTTCGTCTATGTTCTTTCTTTGCAATCCATATTAGAGACAGATTTTGGTGAGGAAGAGGGTGTAATCTCTGAGTAATAAAGAAGACTAAAAACCTCTGGTGCTTTTCTCTTGGTGGATGTAGGTGGTAACACCAAACCACTTAATCTTTGTTGTTCTCGTGTGTGTTTGTGTTTTTCCTTTTTGTAATTCTTCATTCTGCGAGTTTGAGGGTTTCTTGGTACGTAGATTGTGTTGATCTATGGCCAAACTCAAAGATTAGGGTTTGGGCTTATTGGCAATTCCTTTGATTTCCAAACAATTTGCACCATAAATCCATTTATGGTATAAATAATAATTATTTACACTATAAACAAAGGGTAGATAAATTATTTACATCATAAATTTGATATTTACTACAAATAGTTCAAAAACTTGAAATTTATCACAATTAGTTTTGAAAAATGACATTTCTTACAATTTCCGTGAAATGAAATAATGAATAGGGTTATCAACAAATCTTTCAGGCATAAATGTTTCTGGATCTTCCCAATTTTTTAGGTCTCTTCAAATTGGTCTTATCCGGAATATTGTATCCGTCGATTTCGACATATTCCATGGATTCTCTTGGCATTATATTGGAGCAGGAGGACGTAGTCGCAACGTTTCTTTGATGACTGCTTTCAAGTATTTGAGTTGAGGAAGATCACTCTCTAAAACCACCTTTTTGTCTCCAACAAGGCGTCGCACTTCGGCTTGTGCTTTCTCCAAGGCTTTTAGGATTCATCATGGGCTTTGTCATTCCCCAATCAAGGGTGATGAAAGTTATGTCGGTTCCTACAACAATCACGTCCTGCTAAGGATGGACTGATACGTCCATAAGTAGCAAGTTTATGCAAAAACAAAAGAAAAATAATAATAATATAATATTATTTTGGATTATTAATACTAATAGCCCCTAATTTTTAGAGCCTCTTCTACTTTATTTCTTAAACTTTATAAGTCATTACTCTACTATCTCAAACTTTCAGATTTCGTCATTTTGTCTCTTTTGTCTATTTTTTGTAAAAACAATGGAAATAAAGTCACATGAGGCGCAAATAGGGCCGCTAAAACTATTTGTGGCTTGACAAATTGTATTTCAAAACATGTTGATTTATGTGATTGGAAAATATTACTTACAGTTAATAAACTCTCACACGAATTTATTTTTTTAATCTTCAAAAAACATAAAAAATATTGTCATTTGGACTTACCAATAAACATAATTGGCCTTCCTCGATCAATAAACCTTCTACATTATTTTTGATGAGTGAATATGCCATGGGCGCTACATAGTTTACAAAGTGGGAAAGTAAAAGCCTTCCGTATACTTTTTCGCCTGACCTTTTTTTTACTTTTTTTATTAAAATAAAAAAAGTAATAAAAAAAGTAATACGTATATACTCTCTAGTCTCTCGTTTTTAATATGTGGTAATGTATTATCTGCCATCTATATTTACGTATATTAAATAGGACAATCTTTTAAATATGAGAAAAAATAAAAAGAGTATTAATACCGAAGGAAGAGTCTCCATCCGACACTGGATCAATATGATGTTTGTAACTTTTTTTGTTCAGAAATATAATTCTACTCATACATTTACGTAACTCTCAAATTGTTCGCATTAATATAACTTTTTACATTTTTAATAAATTTGAGTGGTACAAGACCTCATCAACAAATCTGTTGATGAAATTCTAACACTGATTAAGTGTCATAAACACTGGACTAATCAGGTATCAAATCTAAGCCAAAACCTAAAATGTAAGATTCTATGTAATTAATTCTCCACAAAATTCCACGCACTCACGTGCGTGAGAATTTGTCCTGTATGTTTCCTTTAAAAAAGAAAAAAAAAAAATCCCATTGTTGTTCTTGTGGAATGTGATGATGCGGTGCTGTTGCAAAGTTCATGTATCTAAAAAAAACCCATGGATCAAGACTTTAGTCATTGACCTATTTAGAGAACTGAATGATATTCCAAGATGCTTTGTACGCTGTTGATCGTTACGATGTTTGCTATGAAATTTTGATCCACAAAACAAGAAAACCTAGAAGGCAAGTTCCTTAAAGTATAATCTATAGCCATTTGGGAACATATAGGGTGTTTGAAAGAGCGATTTGAACTTTAAAATTTAAACATAAAGGTCTTATATGTTACAGTGTAAAGTTTTTATGTATTATAGTGCACAATTCAAATTTTTGTTTAAAATTTAAACATAAAGCCCTTATATGTTTTAAAGTTGAAACTTTTTCTTAAATGTTATATAACGTTTGAACTTAAAATCATGTAAAACTTTAAATCTCACGAGAAAAACAATGTAACAAAACTAGAACAATTTTTTTTAGTTCAAATTAGGTTCTTAAACAAGCTCTTATAGTCTTATTAATTAATCGAAACAAACTTTTTGGTATGCTACGGAGGGTGTGCATGTATAACAAACTTTCAAAAGGGTGTTTGAGAAGTGAGTTCAGGAGGGTGTCCATTATACGTGCTTAAAGATGTTGAAGGATTTGTACAAGAGTTGGCGTACGATGCGTGGGATACATGGGATATAATTTTTCTTTTAAAGGAAATAGATGCTCACTACAATTTTTATTTTTGAATTTGTTTTGAATTTTTACTTTTTGAATCTGAGGGGAGAATCAAATTCACATTGGGATTGCAGAAGGTGAAGAGAACCTGTTTTGGTATGAACCTGGGATAATATTTGATAACTTTTACTCTATAAAGATTTATTGTATTATGTTGTATTGTCGTAATACGTATATCGTGTTTGGTATCGTCAAAGAGTAAATTTAATAACCAATGTAATTTTAGGTGTATAATTAATTTATTATACATAATATTATATTGTAATTTTATTCTCAATTTTGACCCGACCCGGCCAACGTGATAGTGAAACCCCCCTCCTATCGATTCAACCCTGACTCTATTTCCAACTGGCTGCTCTTATTTAGGATTTGCATGCGAAGAAAGAAATATGTAGCTATGTTTCTCATAAAAAAAAAAAAGGAAAAAACTATTTCTACTATTATTGATGATTGTTATCATCAAATATCAGATATTTATAAACCACATGATACATAACTTTTGAGTTCTCAAAAAAGTCTTAACCCTCGATAGAGGTTATTGATAACACCAATATTAATATTTTTGAAATATTACAATAGCATAAATATTGGTTATTAAAAGAGAGAATTTGGAAGGTCTTCCTCAAAATGGGATCTTAAGCAACAGTAGAGGTTAAGCCATTACTAACAGTGAGGTGCACTGTGTACTACGTTAGGGGCATATGGACTGGAATGTGGCTGGGGAGGACTTTGCATGCATGCAATCTGGATGGCCACTTGCAGCAGCCCCAACTGCGAGATGCAAGCTGAGGATATGGTACGCAGCACATTCGGCAAAACGGGGTTGTGGGCTTGGCTGGCTCTGGTAGAAGTACTCATCGATAGTCCCACTGCCAGGAGAAAAATCCTCAGCAGATCTTAATATTTAACATATGTTGCATAGAATTACAGTTATAGGTATATCACAAGAAGAAAGAAAATTATATGGAAAGTTCACGGGTAATTTGTTCTACGTACAGAGCACACAATACTTACCTTACATCACAATTTTACAAGAACTGCAATTTTAAAACAATTCAAAAATGTTAGAAATTTTAGGCATTCAAATAATAAATGCAGAAGTAATCGATTGTACCTCTAGCCATAGCAGATTCAAAGGCTTTTCAGAAAGAGTTTTAGGGATAGTTGGCTTGTTTATGCAAGATCTAATATCCATGTACTGATGGAATTTTCATACTCTCTTGTAGCCTAAAGACTCTATTCCCTCTATATTTTTAAAGTGTGTGAGTGTGTGTGTCTATATATATATATATATATATATTGTAATGTACTCTTCCCATTAGAAAGGGCCAATGAATAGAGTAAATAAGTGATTACCCTAAAAGTCATATCCCATATTTAGGGAAGTTACTATAGCGGATATAAAAGGTCGTTTAGCATTGTTTTTAAAATAAGTGAAAATATTTTTATTTTAAAAATGAGAATTTTTTAAAAATTATGCTGAAAGTGTTTTTAAAATTTTTGTCTTAAAAAATGTATGAAAACGTTTCTAAAAGTTTTGAGAACAAAAACAAACAGGGTCAAAGTGTTTCAATGGATCTTAATTCTAATTTTAAATGTCACTAATGAGCCAAAAAAAGGAACACATTAAACTAATAAATTCACAATTTTCTAACAAAACACTCATGCATAACTGTCACTACAGCTTCTAGATTTCTCTCCAATTTTACAACGATTTTTTTTAGCTTTAACCTAGATTTTTACACTGCATACTAGAACTAAGCTTTTTACAGAACCACATATTTTCTAGTACTATTCCATTCTAAAATTTCATATTTTATTGTAAGTTAAACACTATTAGCTACCAACCAACTTACTTTGTTACAAAAGTTAAAGCTTAATTTAGTCAAACCGCAGCTTGGCAACGATAGCCAAACCAACTTTCCTGTGCATTGTGATGCCGAAAACTTCAGCCATGTCCAAATCTTTAGCTGTAACTCCAGGAGGAAGCGCCCAATCGAAACTATGAAGAAGTTGAGCCAAAGCAAGCTCAACACTTGCTATTCCGAAAGCCATAGCAGGGAAATAGCCCCAAAAGGTGTTAGCTCAAAATCCTGACCTTTGAAATCGACAGGGCTATCAAGAAATCTCTCTGGTTTAAATGTTTCAGGATCTTGCCAACTTTCTGGGTCTCTCCCTATCGCCTAGGCATTGATGAATATCATACCCGTTATGACGACATATTCTAGGGATTCCCCTGGGACTAAAGCGGGAGCTGGAGGATGCAATCGGAAGGTCTCCTTGACGACTGCTTTCATTTAGTTAAGTTTAGGTAGATCACTCTCTAAAACCACTCTTCTCTCGCCCACAACACTTTGTACTTCGGCTTGTGCTTTGTCTAAGTTTTTGGGGTTCATGATAAGCTCTGTCATTGCCCAATCAAGGGCTATGTAGAGCTGCAAACACGTCCTGGAAAAGCAATAATGAATAATAATCAATGACGAATCCAAGAATTGTTGGAATCATTTGGTGAAAAGAGTAAAACTAAAATAAGTATGTACCAAGTTAAAAAAATCATAAAAATTCTCTTTCCCCATTTGATGTTGTTAGTGTTGACAGCCTCTTGTACAGGAGCAAGAAAGAAAAGAAACAAGATTCAATAATTTTTAACCATTGTCTCACATATTTGTTATTGTTATTCAAAAGAGGATTTAAAGAATGAGCAATACTAGGTGGAAAAGAAATTTAGAGAAGTACTTAAGAGAGGAGAAAAAGATCTCGATATCATGATTTGGGATGAGAAAGTAAGAGAATAAAAAACCAAAACAAGTATTATACATAGAGTTTTTTTAATAGGTGCCTAACTCAATTGAAATTTGCTATTAAATCTTGAAGATAGTTGTTCCCTCTAATCAGTTTATTTATTAGAAAAATAATAATTAATAAAGGTGAATCCATCCTTTAAGTGCTATCCATGGTAATTTTTTGCCAAAAAAAAAAAAACTAAATAACAATCCGCTTGAGAATTTTCCCAATTATCTAAACGTTTCAAATACTACTTACCAAGATGATAGCCTTGACATTATCCACTGTGAGAGACATCTCACCGGACTCATTGTTCTATACATCAAGCAAGACATCAACAGGATCCTTTTGCTCCTCAAGTGTGCATAGTTGAAGACGAGCAAGACGAGCAGCTTCTTCTGTAATAAAGCTAAAAGATTGGACCCTTTTTGTACTAAGAAGCTCAAGTATGCATAGTTTCCGAACGTATCTCCAATAATCTCCATAAGGCGAAAAAGCCATGTCAGTGCAGTTGTAGAAGAGGTAATTGGCGGCAATTTTAGGACGGCTTGATAAGGCTAGATCATGGGTTTTCAACTCTGCCTTGGCTATTCTAGCTGATGAAACTATGACAGTTGGGACTTGACCAAGTTGTAAGTAAAGTAGTGGACCATACTTTTGTGCCAAGTTGCGGCGAGAGATGTGAGGGTTTTTGCCAGTAAAGGTTTCCAATGATGGGAAGTTTGGGAGGGCTTGGTGGGAGATTTAACGATGATCCTCTTTTTCTAATAATTGGGTTTTTTTATTTTTATTTTTATTTTTTATGAAGATGAACATTAGGGAAATAACAAGGAAAATGATGGTAAAGAGGAAGGCTAATGGTTCGTGCTTAAGCCACTGCATTGGGACAGCCATTGATGGAGTTCCTTCTAAAGCTATACCAATCAGATCATGTGTATTTGTAGTCAGAAGATTTTCTTGGATGGATTAGGTTGAGGAGCAAAATCAGCATCCACACCTGTTAAATCAAGAAAACAACAGAATTATAGGCAACTAGGGCTAGCGACGTTGAAGAGGTTCCATATCAAAGGCATGTGAGTCGTGAGAGAAAATCAATATTATATGCTTATAAATATCTGGAAGAGTAATTTAAAATATTAGTTTGAGTTTAAAAACTGTAGCATATGAGAGCTTTACACTGTAGTTTTTTACTGTAGCATGTAAGAACTTTATACGGTTTACAGTTTAAATTTTTAGTTTGAACTATTCTTCAAAATACGTTATCTAAAAAAAATAGAGATGTATAGTGGTTGCCAGGTCTTGAGATCATAAATTGACGAGACTCAATAATCAACAACAAAGACTTGATCACTGATTTTAAAAAGAAAAACATGCGCTTCCTATTTGAAGGGAAAAAGTTTAAAGGTGCACTGATGAAACCATTGTATTTTTTTTTCGGTTTGTTTTCGTTTGCCCTCTATAAGTTTTTTCTTTTTTTTGTATTTTTCTTTTGGTTAGTTGGTAACATTTTACATTTAATATTGCAACTATTTCTCTAAAATATTCAGTATGTTATAATATTATCTCTAAAAAATTTCAAAAGTCATTTGTCAACTATAGTATAAATCTGGGGCAAAAAACTATGTCAAAAAATTAAAACTCAAGGAGTAATTTATTGAATTTGAAATTTCAAAAACAGAAATTGCATAATGCTCATAATTCATGAACTAATAGTAAACCCCATTTTGAACTTTCTTATTTTTGCTTTTCTTATTAATTTTTTTAGCCTAATGCGTGGGTTTGGAATGGGTGGTTTTGAACTTTATAATTTAAATAGGTAATTTTAAACTATGTAGCTTAAACGGTGGTTTTCAACTAGCATTTAAAATGTCAAAATTTAAAACTAGAATAAAACATCATATCAACGTTAAAATAAGAACTGTTGTTTAGAAAATTATGGTTTATAAAGGACAATGAGAATAAGAATAATTTTTATTATAAAAAATGGCTCATAACGGTTAGAACTTAAGGGGGTCAAGTTTTCAAAACTGACAGTTTAACCCGTTCTAAATGATTCTCACCGTTCTAAACGATTTAAAACTTGAGCCTACCAAACACCCATTTTGTAGGTCCATAGGTTCAAAATCAAACATTTTAAAGACGCCCACCAAACGCCACATTATTAAATTGCAGTCGGAGTTGTTGCCTAGCTTAGTTAAGATATGTCACATTTCTCCATTTACTGAAAATATATATGTAAAGAAAATTATGCGTATTTGTGGCCTTGTGCCGAATGGAAGAGAGTAATATATATTAGCATACGTCAGTCTTCAAACCTTTTGAGACTCAAATCACGTGGATCAAATGGTACTCTCTTTCGGAATTATTGAAGTGATCTGTGGAATTGAGACTTCCAACACACAAATCAGTTGATTGCTTCCCTTGTAATGTTACAGATGATATTCGTTCTTGTCTGCTATATATGACGCTTGTCCGAGTTAGTCCTTTTTTCTTCAGATTTGAAGCATAAATTGAGTGTGCTTGAAAACATAGTTTGAACTAATAAGTTAGAACAAGAACAATGTAACATGTGAGAGTTTTACAATATTTATACTATGTTTTTGCTTTACATTGTAGCATATAAGAGTTTTACAGTATAGCAGTTGAAACTAATAAGATAGAACAACCTTTTTAAACACTTGTTTAGGTTATAAAATCCATTTCCTCTGCTTCTTTGATGATTCTGAAAAAAGAAAAAAAAAAGTTGGTGTGAATTTTTTTCGTTATCATGCTAACCGTTCCTTAATTTTGAAACTATAATAGGTTCTTTGTAATATTTGTAATATTTTTTCATATTTAATTAGTTTAAATCTGAAAACACTTGTAATATATATATTTTTTTGAAGAAGCTTACGGGACGCTTTTTGGTTTTTCCACTTTTTCGTCTAAATATAAATCAGTCATTTGGTAGTTTGAATTACAAAATTACAATTCAAACAAAATTTATTATAATATTTTTCTCACAAAATTTGAAAACAAATTTAATTTGATCAATAATTAATAGTTTAAATTGCATTGCAAACGGCCTTTTAAATTTGATAGATATTTTAAGGATAACGGGATCAATGATCATAAATGGACGAATGAGCTAAAATCAAGGTGAACACAAATTGTTGGATGCTACTTATAAGGGTTTGTAATCCTAAATGAAGAATTTGTTTTCTGACAGATAATAGGACATCATATATATAGACTTGTTTTTATGGTTACGCTTTTAATAGTTACATTTCTAAAAATGATGTATTTTAACAACAATTAATGATATGACAAAATAAGAATTCAATTCTGTTAACTATCATAATTTTTTTGGTCAACCATCTACTTCATTATAACCATCAATTTATATCAAACAACTAACAAAAATTATATCTATTGAAAACGTAACCTGAAACCAGAGAGAGTGCTAAAACTCGATCAACATAGTCACCTAACATCACGAAATTTTTATCGCATTTTTTACAGGTACCACTCATCACTTGAAATTCTAGCTTCTGAACTCCTATCTTAATTATTTTACACCCAAAGACGCTTTCCTACTTTTCAAATATTAACTAAGATTTTTTCCACGATCTACCATCCATTCTAGCTAAGATCTGGTACACGTTCTACTAAATCTTTAGCGGAAGTGTGGCTTGGCAATGACGACCAAACCAGCTTTTCTGTGCATGGTGATGCTGAAAACTTCCGACATGTCTAAATCCTTAGCAGCAACACCTGGAGGAAGCTCCCAATCAAAGCTGTAGAGAAGTTGAGCAAGAGCAAGCTCAATAGCGGCGGTTCCAAACGTCATTCCGGGGCAGATTCTTCTACCAGCCCCTAAAGGTATAAACTCAAAATCCGTCCCTTTGAAATCAGTAGGGCTATCAACAAACCCCTCTTGGCTTAAATGTTTCTGGATCTTCCCAACATTTCGGGTCTCTCCCAAGTGCCCAGAAATTGAAAAAGATCCTTGTCTTTTCGGGAATATCGTATCCGTCGAGTTTGACGTGTTCTATGCATTCTCTTGGCATTAGAGCAGGAGCAGGTGGGTGCAATCGGAAGGTTTCTTTGATGACTGCTTTCATGTAATTTAGTTGAGGAGATCACTTTCTAAAACCATACTTCTCTCGCCGAAAACACTTCGCAATTCTGCTTGTGCTTTGGCCAAGGCTTTGGGGTTTATGATGAGCTCTGTCATTCCCCAATGAAGGGCTATGAAGTTTGTATCAGTTCCTGCTCCAAACAAATCTTAAAAGAGCAATAATAATAATGATAATGATGATGATATGTGTGGGAGAAAGACAATTAATTATTTTCATAAGTTCAATAATTTTTGGCTAGTTATCTTTCCTAATTCTTATTTAAAAAAACACTATTTTCGAAGTTGAAGTTGGACAGTTGCATATGCTCCCACCGTGAAGGTGAACCCACAACATAGATATTATTCGAGTGTCTAGATCAGTTAAATTTTTCGTTCTATGACTAGTCCCCTAATATTATTTTTATGAAGTATTACTAACATCATTACAAAAAAAACTATATTTAACGACATATTATTTACGACATATAGTTTTTAAATGTCGTTGAAAAGTACATACAATGGCATCTCCAACAAACATGTTGTTAATAACATTTGAAACAATAATTAACGACATCTATATAGATGCTGTATTAAAGATCTTCTTTTAACAACAATAGTTTAGTGTCATTAAATTATTTAACGATAAGTAAGAGATGTCGTCAAAGACTTAAAGATTTCACGACACCCCTTGTAGACGACAACTTGATCAATATCGTCTACAAGGGGTGTCGTGGAATCTCCAAAGCTTTGATGACATCTCCTACTTGTCGTTAAATAATTTAATTAAAAGAAAACCTTTAATATGATATCTTTATAGATGTCGTTAATTTTTGTTTTAAATGTCGTTAATGACATCTTTGTTGGAGATGTCGTTATATTTACTTTTCAACGACATTCAAAATACTTTTCGTAAATAATATATCGTTAAATATAGCTTTTCTTGTAGTATACATTTATTATTGGGTTATTGCTATTTTCGTATCCTATGTTTTAGAGAACATTATATTAGTATCTTCTTATTTGAAAAATATCAAAAATGATATTTTTGTAGTTTTAAAAATATCATTTGCTATCCTAAATTTGTGTTTTATGACGTAAAATTTTTAATATACTCTTTTGTTAATAAACCCTGAATGTTTTTTAAACTATTAAAGAAAAACAAATACAAACAATATAAAAAACGAATAAATCCATATATACGTTTTTTTTAAGAGTTTTATTTCATTTTTTGTTTTTATTTTCTATTGTAGTTTTACAAATTAATTTGAAGTTTATTAATGAAAGGATAAAAATGAAATTTCACATTAAAAATACAAATTTAGGGTATCAAAATGATATCTTTGAAAACTACAGGATACTGTTTTGATAATTTCTATACAACAGAGTACCAATGTAATGTTTTTTCAAAATACAAGGTACTAAATAATAAAAACCCTTTATTTTTTATTATGTATATGAGCAAATTCTTAAATTTAAATTATATGACAAACTAATATTAAAAAACGGTTGAGCAATCAAAATAACCATAGTAGCATGAGCTTTAAAAACGTGGGAGGGACAAAAACATTAAATCATCGCCGGATGTTAGAGTACAATGACAGTCATTTTACATGATGGTTTTTTTAAAAAACTGTCATAATAAAGAGGGGTTTACACGATAGTTTTTGGGAAAGACCATTATATAAATTTCATTATTTTTTCACTGTTTGATGCACGTTCCACAATGGTTAATAGACTTCCTTTTAAAACCTCACAGCTCAAGAAACATATCAGATCAAATGCGAACACACAGCTGCTACGAAAACAGCTGCATTGTCATCCCACGTTGCCATCCCTCTCATTTTCTTTGTTTATAAGTGATTTATTATATTATTTATATATTTATTGCATTATTTATTAGGTTTTTAGTTTTTTCCACCTTATATATGGATTTGTAGGTATGGTTTTGAGTTGAGATTTACGAGTTTGTAGATTTGACTTGCATATTTATGGTTTAACAGGTATATTAATAAGTTAATGTATATTAGTTTACTATGAGTTTCTTGAAACTTGTGTATAAAATTGATTATAATTGAAAATTACATGATTGATTTGTAAGACTTGATTGAATTTGATATTTTGATTTTGTCTTGCAACTGGTTAAAAAAACGTATGTGGAGTAATAGATTGACCAAACGATATGTGGATATGGTGTTAACGAATTTTTATTGTCTGCCAAAGCTCATGTTCAGGGTAATAGAATTCGTTGTCCTTGTGTTTTATGTGGAAATTTTAAATCTCATCCAATCATAGTTATTAGAGGAGATTTCTTTCACTATGGGATTATGCACGGTTATAAAACATTGTATTTACATGGCGACCCTCTTTTCAATCCAACTTTGAATAGTAAAAGAAAGGAATCGGCTATTGAGGAAGATTTAGATGATAATATGTTTAACATGGTAAATGATTTAGAAAAATACTTTTTATACCATTTGGATTTATTTCAAACAATGATAGATAGCCCAAAACACCCATATATGACGGGTGTATAAAATTCACAAAATTGTCTACTTTAGTTAGACGGTAAAATTTGAAGGCATTGCGTTAGATTGCAGTTTTATTTATTACTTTAAATTAGACAATATTTGTTGGGTTTTGAGAAAATCAAAGGAATATTTTTTTTTTGCTTTTTATTCAAAAAAAATTTAATTTTGTATATTTTAATGATCACGGGATCTATGATCACAAATAAATGAATGTGCTCAAATAAATGTGAATTCCAGTACTTGTTGGATACCGCTTATGAAGGAGAAAAAACGAAAAATAATGTAAACTCTAAGAAGACAAACATAATCGTGAATCAAGAAATTGCCAACTGCCGGACAGTAGGACTATTCTTTTACATTCAGCCTCATTATAGTATTTTCTAGTTTGGTTCTGGAGAAAGAGGTCGTAGCTTCTATCCCATGAAGCTTGAGGTTGACAGTATCGATAATAGAGACTTTGGCTAGACTTGGTGATGAGGTGTGTTGATGGTGGAAAATGATCAACTGATAATACTCATAAACCACTCATGGTTCCGATGGATTATTGCAATAAAAATGAAATAAAAGATAAAAGAAGTATCGGACACATAGATTTATAATGGTCCATTCTTTAATGAGTTACATTCACTGTATTTTCTTATTAAGAATTCGTATAATACATTCTTAGATTTTTGGAATGAAAATGAAAAAAATTGGACGTAGTGCGTTTTTTATCTGGGGGGAGAGCAAAGCCAGCCGTCTCTTCTCTATATCTCCCTTTTATATAGTGCTGCATGATTATTAAAAGTAATTAGAATATTGTTAATGGGACAAGAATCTCCGTGTTTTGTGTCAACCCATTTCCCTTGCACGTGATGTCTTTGCACTTGCAAAGAGTGTATCAAGTCTTGTGCTAGTAGTTTTATTTCAACTGTTGGTCTTACCTATTCTTATCTATTCATCCTAGAATAATAGGTGCAATAACAAGCGGAGGATACGAAACTCGTTTAAGCTCAATCTCATCTTAAAGTGGCGAGGTTAATCGATTATCTCAACTTCCACTCTATTTGAGATTAATGGAACGAGTCAGGCTTTTCATTGATCTTGCCTCCAACCCTTGGGCTGTCAAGATCTCATACAACAGGGTGCAAAAGCATGTCCTAATCTTATGGTGCAGTGAATCACCGCAAGGACAAATAAAGCAAGATTTTGGCTTTTAGAATGTCTGTTTTGCCACAATGACAATGTTTTTCAGCCAAATTCTATCGTTTAATCCTTCAAAAAGCGTTTCTCTTCTTTTCTTTTTTTTTTTTTTTAGTAATTTATGTTTTTATAATCAGTTGAGATATGAAATTTGGATTTTAATTCCATTTTCTTTCCTCATTATTTTGGTCAGATAGGTTTTTTTTTTTTTTTTTTGTTAAGATTGATCGAATAGTTTTTATTTCCCATACCTATTTCAAACTTCTAATTTTTTGAAAAAAAATTGCATTCTTCTATTGTTTTTAAATATAAAGACCGTTGTGACCTAGTTTTTCATTTGCCTTTTTTTTTCCTATAAAAGAATATTGTAATGATATGCACCTCTACTAGGTATGATACTATCCGCTTTGAGCCTAAGCTCATACGGTTTTACTCTTGAGTTTCACCCCAAAAAGCCATACTATCAAGATGTGGTGTCCTTGCTTATGAGCCATTAACTCATGACCATTTCTAAGCGATGTGAGACTACACAACCTTCCATTTTTTGGCTCTCTTTGTTGTAAGAGAATTATAGTTGTCAAAATTTCCCCATCTTTAGGGCTGAATGTCCTCGTTGGCTGTATTCCGATTGGGTCTAGGAGCTAATACTCTCAGTAACAACTTTTACCTTCACTATGTATGATATTGTTAGTTTTGGGCTTAAGCCTGTACTGTTTCGCTTTTGGGCTTCACTCCAAAAGGTCTCATATCATTAGGAGCTTGTTGTCCTTGCTCATGAACTATTACTCATGACCATTTCCAACCAATATGGGACTACACAACCTACCATTTTTTAGCCTTCATCACCTAAGGGAATTATGGTTGTCACAGTATTTTTCTTCAAATGAAACCAGACAAAACTACATTGACCGCTAGAGTTTTGATAAATTTACATAGACACAAAACTGGATAATTAAATTTTTTAATAGATAGTTCAACATATTCAATTTTGTTAGCTAAGACTGTTAGAACACCAAATTATCTGTGAAATCTAAGAATTCATCCATGTAGTGAAATTCTTTCAATCTAGAACATTAATGGATGTTAAAATTGACGAAAAATTACCGCTCGTCTCTTATCATCTAATTTATCTCTTTTTTTTTTCTTTTGTCCATATGTGCCACGGGTTTATTGATGGACAGTGGTCTTTAACGCCAAGCTCGAGACAATTGTACCAGTTGTAAACGACAACAACAAAAAAGGGCAATCATACTAGAATTATTTATTGCAATGAAAAAGAGTTGATAGATATACAATAATTATTAGAATACGGAGAACTATTACACACACACACACAAATATATATATATGTTTATCATAGACAACAGTACTGCCCTCCAAGTTTAGGGAAAACGTGGTTTGGCAAGGACATCCAAACCATATTTCCTGTGCATGGTTATGCCAAAAACCTCAGTCATGTTCAAATCCTTGGCTGTAACACCCGGAGGAAGCTCCCAATCAAAGCTATGGAGAAGCTGAGCCAAAGCAAGCTCGACACTCGCCGTACTAAACGTGATGGCGGGGCAAATTCTTCTGCCCGCTCCGAAAGGTAGGAGCTCAAAATCTTGCCCTCTGAAATCAATAGGGCTGTCGAGAAATCTATCCGGTTTAAAGGTTTCCGGATCTTCCCAAGTTTTCGGGTCTCTCCCAATTGCCCAGGCATTGACAAAGAGTCTTGTCTTGGCTGGAATATCGTACCCATCGATGACGACATGTTCTAGGGATTCTCTCGGGACTAAGACAGGAGCAGGTGGGTGTAAGCGGAAGGTCTCTTTGATGACTGCTTTCATGTAGTTGAGTTGAGGAAGATCACTCTCCAAAACCGTTCTTCTTTCTCCCAATAAGCTGTGTACTTCTGCTTGTGCTTTTTGCAAGACTTTTGGGTTCATGATAAGCTCTGTCATTGCCCAATCGAGGGTTATGAAGGTTGTGTCTGTTCCTGCAGCAAACATGTCCTGCCAAGCAGTGATGGAATCAGTCTTTTTTTTTGGTGGAGGAGAAAAAAAATAAAGATAACATTTTATTAAATGGATTCATAATTATATAATTTTATAATTTTATTATTAAGTAGGGGCATGTTTACACTTTTTCCTGCAAAATAAAGGCAAATTTAATTTTTTATGATAAAAAATCAAGTTTTAAAAATTGTGGAGTCACTTTTATATCTCTACAAAATACAACATCTCTCCAATGCTGCTGCCAAGCAGCCATATTAATCCTATTCATCATTTAGCTCCAAGAATATTACACAAGCCTAATAGAGCTGTCAATTTAAACCGGCCAAACGGGCCTAGCTATGTTGAGGATTCAGGCCCAAATTATAACTGAGTTGGGTCGGGTTGATCCCATTAGATAATTGTATTAATTTTTTGGGAAATTCCTTTATAAAAAGTTTCTCTTTTGCAATATTTTAAGATTTTCTTTGTATAAATATCACACATGTTCATTTGTAGTATAATTTAATATATAATATAAATGATAGTATGACATAAACAAATACAGCTTTTAAAAGTATAGCATAGCTTGTAATTTTCTCTTCCATTAATTGGGTCAGCATCAAGCTAGCCCGATTTTTCTTTTAGACTATATGGACTAGGCTGGGCGGCTCGAATTGACCCCTCTAAACCTGACAAGCTTTTGACTCAAAGACAAAATGTGGGCCTTTTGATGCGATTTTTAGGGTCTTTTACCCAAATGCTAACAAAATAAAGAGTGGATTGATTTACATCACCCAAAAAGCACATTTGTAGAGAATATCACTGTCACATCAATACATTATATATGGTATTCTAAATAAACCATATGAAGGAATTTGATGATATGAGGTTGAAGAAAATACGTGTGAAATTTGGAGAGATATTATAGGGTAAAATTATCATAACGATAACTTTGCTTAAATAAACGTGGCATTACACTATAATAATTTTTTGGGTTATGGCCGTTATCATTCCACCTCAAAAAAAAAGATGGAATGTAAAAAGCTCGGATTTTTAGGTCTTTTAGAGTCTTTTCCATAAGCTCAAATAGTCTTTTCCAAAAGCAAACCAACAAGAAAGGTAGCGACAAATTCATTGAACGCTCGCTTGTTGGACAACTCAAGTGAAAATGACCACTGATGGATTTTTTTATGTGTATCAAAATGGGCAAACGTAAGCCGTCCACAGATGTCCTAGGACCAACTTATAGATTATTTGTATTTTTAAACTATCGTATAACATCAAAACACCACAACTATCAAGTAGTATTATATACAAAATTTTAATAAAAATTTTGTTAAAAAAACGCCAGTTGGCTTTACTTGCCAGGAGACAAAGAAAAGCTTACATAAATGCTATATTTTGAAACTTGTTTTTATAAATATTATGTATGTTTAAGTATAGTACAACTTATATATATATATATATTTATGATATAAGTGGTTCGGAAAAAAAAATATGGCCTAATGCGGCCTAATGCAGCCTAATAGCCCAAGCAAGGCCAAATGCTGGCTAGGAAAAACACCTTAAAAATAATTACATGTTATGTTACATTTTTAAAAGTTATATGTATTTATGTCATATTTAAAAGAAGTTATGCCTTACTATTATTTATATTATATATTAAGTGACATCATAAATAAACATGTGTGATATTTATAAAAAATAAATTTTAAAAGATAACAGCTATGAAAATTCTCTAAAATCTTTTGCAATAGTTAGCGGCCGACGGACTACGAATCTGCAAGTTATAAAATCACAATCCGCAGCTTGGCCATTTAGCCCGGCTCGTATTTACAAATCTATTTACAAGTTGGACTGCCATTGGGGTTCTTTCAATTTTGGTATTGTAAAGCTCTTCTGAAAAAGTTCTTACTTATATGTAAATTAAGGAATTCTGTAGTAAGATACCAACAATGGTTCCAATTATTAAGTCATCGTAATATCTTACATAAAAGTCAAATCACAGACATATTAGAATAATTCCATTAAGTTAAATTTACATTTCAGCCGCATACGGATTAATGTATAATGCAAACACGCTTTTTTCTTTAAAGAAGATCAAAATATTTTTAAATTTTCTTTTTTTTTTTTAGTCATATACTTTTGTAGTGTACATTATTATTCAAGAGTTATTAACCTTTTTATACAATGCATCTTAGGTTTATTTAAACATTATACTTTTGATTTTTTATCTCAGTGAATGTATACATTTATATTAGAATTAATGCAAAAATTTATACTTTTTTCAAATCAACCTTGAATTTTGACCTAATAAATTTCACAAAATATCCTCAAATTAAGAATGAAGAGAACTTTAAAGACTTAAAAATATTTGTACTAATGTTTTTTACTTCAAAAATATATAAGATACCCTCAAAAATTGATATTTTGTATGTTTTTATTTTTATTTTCTTCTTAATATGTGAAAGTTTTAATTTTTTTCTCTTATAGTTAAAGATATTTTGATTATTTTAAAGATCGAAATTAACTATTAACTAAGGTAAATTATATATTTGTGTGTAAAATTTGATCTAAAGATATATATCGATGACATAAGAAACCGAAGTTATAGTTTTTTAAATTGACTTAAAATAGAAGATATAAAAAAAACCGCAAAAATATATTTAGAAACCTCGGGGTGGGCGGGGCAGTTGGGGAAGTGCCTTTATTTAATACAAGCTCCACGCCCGCGCCTTGCACCAGCACCCATAACCCTCATATTAGAAACGGTACTCCCGCACACCTACACTTGTGAGTAAAATTTTCATCCTTAAATAGAGCATGGCTGTCTTTGGTATTGTAGGGGCCTTGAGCAAAAGCACGTTTTGATGCCTTTTTTGGGGAAAAGAAGCCACGCTTAAAACTGAATAAATTTAAAAACTATTTTCATAATCCGTACTTGAATGGAGCGCTATCTATTAATAGTTATTGAGAGGGAAAAAAGTATTTGTTTTACGTTTAAAGACTAGTTTTTTAAGGGGTAATTGAAGCCCTAATAATTAAAAGAGAGAATATTTCTATTTTTGATATCTGCTCAAAGAAACCATATCTTAAAAAAAAAAAAGGATATCTCCAGAAATGACCGCTAGTGGTCCTAAAAAATTGGGTTATTGTTCATTATTTAAGCTCCCAACAATTTATTGTGGTTCTCAACATCTTTTTACAAATTTATGGCTCGTCTTTTTTTCTTTTTCTTTTTGAAAAATTTAAGATAAAATATGAAAATGATAATAACTACAAAGGGAAAAATAAATAGGATCTTTGTTTTCAAGTAATTACCAGTATGAGAGCCTTGACATTATCCATGGTGAGAGGCATCTCACCAGATCCATTCCTTTGTATATCAAGCAAGACATCCACAAGATCCTTCTTTGCCTCCTCTTTTTCTGCCTTGGGTTTGAGATGTTCGGCCACAATCTGATCAAAAATTTCATCAAACCGCTTAAATGTGTTCACAAGTCTTGATTTCATTCCCGTCAAGCTTAGCATCGCAAACTCAAAAGAAGGGAAGAAATCTCCAACGCTTAGCCCTCCTAGCAACTCTTGATACTCCTCAAGAAGCTTTTGAAAACCCTTCTTATCAAAGTCCCCTCCTTCCGAAAAGTCCCTCCCAAAAGATACCCTACAAACGACATCATTAGCATAAAGCCCTAGCATCTTGCTAAGGTTAACCGTTCGCGGGAAAGGCTCCACGAGGCGTCGAACAAGACGAGAGACTTCTTCTTCTCTAACGAAGCCAAAAGATTGGACCCTTTTGGCGCTAAGAAGCTCAAGTATGCAAATTTTCCTAACGTACCTCCAATAAGCTCCATAAGGTGAGAAAGCCATGTCAGTGCAGCGGTAGAAGAGGTACTCGGCGGCGATGATTCGGGGACGGCTTGCGAAAGCAAGATCATGGGTTTTCAATGCTTCTTTTGCTAGTCTAGCTGAGGAAATTATAACTGTTGGGATTTGACCTAGTTTCATGTAAAAAATTGGACCGTACTTTTGTGCCAAGTTATGGAGAGAGATGTGAGGGTTTTTTCCAAGCTGGTGAAGGTTTCCAATTATGGGTAGTTTTGAAGGGCTAGGTGGGAGTTTGAATTCTAATTTTTTTGCTTTGTTCTTGAAGATGAAGAACTTGAGAAAAACTACAAGGAAAATGGTGGGAAATAGTGGCCAATAGTTGTCCAGGAGAGCCATTATTAAAGTTTTTCTGTGACGAAAGTGAGAAATATGTGTCTTGGTTATAATTTGTCCATCCTAACATTCATTTATATACAAAAAAAATTCCTAGAATAGATGATATAATGTGGTAATTTGTCCATTATACGAAAAACCTGTTTTTACAATGGCCATAATTCTTTGCGTTCACGTTTATAATTTTACTGAATTTTGGATGGTAGTTTAGAAACATACGTCGGACGAAAACAGATTGGCAAAGAAATGCGGGTCGAAAGCAACTTTTCGATTGATTAATATTAGGGTATTTAATTAGTCCAGATTTTTGTCCTGGATTGGCTATCTCAAAGGCTGTCCCCTCCACTAAACCTTTGACATGTCATTCGAAAATCACACATCGGCTCTTCTCAACATAACCAAACATAATTAAAGAAGCGTCCCTTTTTCTCAAATAAAAAAAATTAAAAAACGATTTTAAAATTGAAAAGGTCGCTTTCGCATAGAAAAAGAACCGAACTCCCTCAAATATTCATATAGAGAGGAGACCAGCCCACTGACAAATCATCCTTCTACTTTTGCATAGTTGACATCCTATTCTGAATAATCAGCTTAGTATTTGCATTTTGCAAGGCACCTTTTATAAAAGAAACGTATTAGACTTCCAATAACAATAAGTATTACGGCCATACATAACTTTCTAAAGCTTATCTCTCATAACTTTCCAAGCTTCATCAGGCCTTGGAAGCAACTAACTAAAAAATGAACCGACAAAAAAAATAGATTTCCACCAAAACAAAAACTTAAAAGGAATAATACCCCTAAAAGGTAATTAAAATTTACACCAAAAAGGTTCCAAGTCGAAAGGATCCAAGTAAATAGCAACATTAGGCAGGACTTTGCAAAAACAAATAAATAGATAAGAATAAAAACGAAAACAAATCCTTGAAATTAAGATTGATCATTTGAAGATATTGTTGTTGAATCTAAATTCATGAAATAATAATGTTGTAGGACATAGTTCAGCCTGTTAGAAAAGAGAGAGAGAGACAATGATCTTAGACAAAATTTCTTTTTGGTTAATTTTACAAATGGCCCCTGACGATTGCCCTTGGTCCCATTTTAGTCATTGACATTTCAAAAGTCTCACTGTGGTCCCTAATCAATCTATTACCTTGCTTCAAATTTGATCCCTCTATCAATTTTTCTTTTTAAACAGGGAAGTTCATTGCATTCAATTACATATAGTAATGTAACCTGAAATAACTAATGAAAGACCCAACAATACATGAGAGAAAACCTCCAATTAAGATCATATCTATCAGTAAATTATGATGGCACTCAACGGGGCAAAATGCATACCCGAGGCACAATAATGGGAATTACCTCGGCATAACAAAGGGCAAGCACATATTAAGCTCTTTTGACAAAATCCTTACGATCGATGGGGTCTCCTAAGCGATCGAAGGCCAGCAAATTGTGGTATTTTGGCCACCAATAAACCCTCCTATAATTGATAGATCTTTTTGATCTATTAGAAAGCAACACGCACCAGGTCCATTATCTAATCTTCCTAGAGGAAACTCTAGAGGACCAAAACCTCAGTCGACGGATCATACATACAATTAAAGAGTAGGAAAACCACCTCTATTATTACAATAGTATAGACAAACATTACAAACAAACAACTCTTAACCGGTGAAAAAATCATCGGTCTTATTTTACAATCACAAACACAAAACCAACAAATTAAAACCCAGCAACTGACCAAAAACTTGTTGTTGTGATGATGGTCATCGATGGAAACTTGCTCGCTGTTGGTGATCGATGCCTTCCACCTTTGCCCTGCCAAAAACCCCCTAAGCAAAACCCACCCCAGCCTGCCTCCCCTAAGCAGAGCCCATGCACGCCGTGGGAAAACCATAGGAGCCGTAGAGTTCCCCTCCCATGTCCCAATTGTCATGGTTTTCAAACCTTTTAGCCTCAGCATCACTAACCGTGTAACGCCCCCTTTTACGGACGTCACAGATGTCATTACATTCATTCATTTAACCATTAATTGAAGTAAAACTATTATAAATTATAGTACGTATTTGAAATCATAGTTTAGAAAAGCATACCCAAGATCCGTACATATATATATTTTTTTACAATTCACGAGAATTTATAAATTTCTTAATTATAACAATTCGCTTTTCCATAAATATCCTGTAAATAGTTTGCTAATATTATTGAAAATTAAATTAACCTTTGAAGACATTAATGAAATTCTTTGAACACAGTTCGGCAGGCCAAACTTTAGATTTCGACAAGCCGACTCGACCGGCAGGCCGAAAGTTATCAATCGATAGGCCGCCCGAGGCTTTGCAAAAATGGGGTTTTAAATTCGATAAGTTCGGCAGGCCGTTACATGGCAACCGATAGGCCGATTAAACTCTTCGGCAGTCCGACCAGTAATGGTCGGCAGGCCGAACTGTTATAAAAATAATTTGTTTTAAAACAAGTTTTAAAGTTTCAAATGCGAAAGAAAATTTATAAAATAATAAAAGTCCATCAAATAAACATTCTCAAAATTATAAAACATTTCCTTAAAATTCAAAAATAATAAACATACTCAGAATCGTAAATCATGGATTATTTCATTAAAATCTCTTTCTTTGGCATTCTTCCATTTGCAATTCATCTTGCTTAGCTCACACGCCCGTCTTGGTCCTCCTCCTAATCCATGGTTCTTTTACTTTTATCTGCAACATGATATAAACTTGAATAAGCTAATGCTTAGTAAGTACATTTGTAAATCTCAAAACTTAAAACATTTCATGAACATCATCATCATCATCATCATAATAGTGCTCTAGGCACTTTTTCATAAGGAACATATCTTTCTTTACATTGTCCATATTAAAACATTATTTATTTTATCTTAAGGGCCCAAGTGTTGCACCATAACATCATCATAGGCGCGCCGTCATGAGAAGAAAGGGGTAGCTAATCCTAAACCAAACATGACACATAACATATCATATCATAACTTAACATTTCATTGGGTGTGCAACACTTATTTAGGTGATACATATATACATATTTATACTTTCATGTTTTGAAAAACATTATCATCAAAACATGCATAAACTTTCATAATAACACTTCATGTAAAATCATCATGAGAAATCATCATAAAACATTATGAACATAGATTTCAAACTTTTCACAAAACTCATATTTTTCATAAAATTCATCATGTTGCAGGTGAGAATGTACTTACCTCTTAAAGCTTACTTAACCTTATCTTGTAGGTGACGACGCCGCGGTCTCGATGTGCTCACTTCTCATTGTATTCATGTCATACATTCATAAAATGGCAATTAACATTTATTTTAATGAATTAATTACCACAACATAACATCCATTTCATATAACAGCATACATACATTCATCTCTTGAAACATGACAATTCATACTACATTTTTCATTAACCATAAAACATTAAAACAACACTTTCAACACAATTATATTTCTGACCTCCATGAATTTAAAATTTAATAACTTAACATACACACATAATTAGAGCACCAAATTTTGCAAGAATAAAGTTAACATATATACACATTACCATGATTTTTCTTTAGTCATAAAAATTCCATTTAGAGTCTCAAACAAGTCATAAAACTTATATACCAAAATCTGCCAGCAACAATAATACAGTGAGCAATCCTAGACTTAGGTCTATTTATCACATTTTCATGCCATAGAAAAATCTACAAAAATTATCACAAATAATAGACACCTAGGATTATAACATATCCAAAAATCAGCTTCATAAAAATTCAACACAATTCAAATCATGCTTTAGAAGGCAGAGACCAAAAAAACATCCTATGTGTAAGCAGTGAGTTTCATGCATTTATCATTTTCCAATAATTAAAATACAATTACTATGACCCCAAAATTCATATTACAAGTCATCAACATATATTTACAGAACCACAAAATTTCACATCACCAAATAAAAATCATTAAGTCATTCAAAACTTCATCCAATAACAATCTCTCAATTTCATGGATAAAACAGTCTCAAAAACCTAGTTACAATAAAAATTCCATAACACATGAAATATTAATCAAATCATCACCAAATTTTTCAGTTTGATACATAACATGTATATAAATATATTCACCAAATTTCGTGCATAACAACATGCATTTGCATTAAAAACAACACCCATACATATGTGCAACACAATTGATCAGCAATAATTTACTGTGAGTGACGGAGAGAAGAAAATCCATAAATTTTCATAGAAAAATCCAATTGAGGTGAAATTTTGAGGGCTAGCACATAACACATATATGAATAACATATTAAAAATTCAAAGCAAAACAAAATTTGTAGAGAAAGATATGGTAATCACATTATAGGAGAAAAAAATACGTTTCAAAAATTTTGAAATTGAGTTCATACCTTAAAACGGATTTCTTCTTAAAACTCCTTCGAATTCAACCAAAGAAATTACAATATTTCTAACAAATAATAGCAAGGGAAATTTGAGAGAGAGAAGAAGAAAGAAACGTGAAGAAAAGAGAGAGAGAGTGAGAGAGAAAACATGAGAGAAAAGAAAAAAATGTCTAAGAGAAATTTTTGCTATCGAGAAAATGAAATTCAAAAATAAGAAAAAACTCATCCTCTTAATACTAATCAGAATTTTTATGATTAGAGTCAAAGCAAAATTTGTGGGGAAAAGAGAGGATTGAGGGAGAGTCAATGATTTTATCGCAATTACCATATTCTGCCTTTGTAAAATAGAAAACCTTATCAAATGCATTCAATCAATTCGAAGTCAAACATTTATTTTCCTAAAATGAGAAAATTATTCCATAAATGTGCCAATCAATCAAAAATAAATCATTCAATCACATAATTATCCTTGTCACAAATTTTGTAGAATTTCTGCTGACTGCTTGTCAGTTGTCATCAGTCTGCCGATGTCTCTCTTCGGCCTGCCGATTCCTGAAGTTCGGCCTGCCGACGATATACCATCGGCCTGCCGTTCCGAGAGGGTCATTTTGGCCTGTCGAACTAAATGGTCCAGCCTGTCGATCTGTCCTAACATACAAAAATCATCCAAAACATTAAATTATCATAAAAATATGATTAAACATATAACATTAATAACATGAACACTTGAACACATCAATTCCACGTGAGCGTCACCTGCCATAACGCTTAAAATAAAATGGTTAGTACCATTATATCATATATCATAACACATATTATAAATATAACACTTAACGTCGTTATTAATATGACATAATCCGCTACATGAAAATTTGACAGGTGTTACAAACTGAGCCTCGCTGATGTAAATCCCGCCATCCCCTTGACTTCCACCTCTAGTTGAACACAACCACCAAATCCCCGTCATTTCCCCCTATTTCAACTAAAAAAAATAGTGAGGAACTAAATGTTTAATGAAATATTCTTCAAATATCCCACTTTGATCCCTAATTTATCACTTTGCTTCACTTTTGGTACTTCTATCATAATTAGGAATTAGCGACTAAAATTAAAAAATCTTAAGTGAGAAATTAAACATAAGATTTTGATGCATGTAATTAAAAAACAACTTTATCATAGTTTTAGTAAGATGAATTTCATTAGAAAAGGATAAATTAAATTTTTAATACAGTATATAAGTATTATTGTAACACCCAGGAATTTAATTATGCATAATTAGTGTTTACATGGTGGATTAGTATGCTTTGATGTAAATTTGGACTTAATTTAAGTATTTTATAGTATTTTAAATTTATCTCACTTTTAATTATTTCTATATGTTATTTTGAATTTTGAAACAAAACAATTTGTAAAATACCTGATATGTCCCAATTACAAAACTATGTGCTGGGGACATGGTTTTGCTTTGCAAAAACCAGTCTCCCTCTCTATTTGTTTCCTCTCTCTCACTCTCACTCTCTCATACTCTCTTTCTCTCTCTTTTCCCTCCCTCCCACGCTGCTTTTTCCCTCCCTCTCTCTATTTTGATTCAAATTTTTGAGTTCAAGCTTGATTCTTAGCTGGATTGGGAGGGGAGGAACATGATTTGGTCTTCACAAACTCGATTTTAAGCTTTGATTCAAGGTTAGTTTCTTTATTTTTTAAACTTTCAAACTTTTATCCCAAATTTTTCAATTTCTTTAAAATATTGTAATCCGAGTTTCTTGAGTTTAGGAAACCCTCAATCTAAGTTAGTGAAACTCAAATCATCTAGAATCTAGACTTAATTGGATGAAATTTGAATTTAATCAAGTTTTTCTCTATTTCCTTATTTTTGGATTTCCTTAAAAATTTCTATGTAAATCTTGCCTAAATGTGTTCAAATATGTTGCATGTTTTTCTATCATTTATGAATGTTATAAATGCTCTAGGACTTTAAAAAACAAGTTTAGAATTGAGTTTTGGGCTTAGGGAGGCCGAGAATCAAAGTCTCGGACCTTCCATGTTTTTCCAGTTCAGCAAGCCGACCTTAATATTCGGCAGACCAGATTCATAGGTTCGACAGGCTAGATTCATCTAGTCGGTAGGCCAAACCTGGGCTACTTCGACAGGTTGGTGTTACATAGCCAACAGGCCAAACTGTACAGTTTGGTAGGCTAGACTAGGGGTTTTGATAGGCCGATCGGACCTCTTGAAAGTAACTCTTTTCGTCTGTTTTTCATCGTTTAAAATCTAGATCAAGATTTTAACCTCATAAGATGATTTTGTGAACTCTAAAAGTATACTAAGACACCATGAGATAGCTTAGGGATGTAAAATACCTTAAGTTAGATACTAATAAACTTAGTTTCTATTTAAGGTTGTTTGTGGTTTTGTAGAGCTAACGTATAGCGGATCGAGATTGCGGTGTTGAATGTTGGTATGGGATATCGAGGTAGGACTTCTACTCTTTTTCCTTTGGTAGCCATGTTTTTAAAGGGGCCACAAAGCATTTCTTTTCAAATGTTTTTAAGAAATGAAGTTCATTGCTTATTTTCATTATTGGCCAAATAATGAATGATCATAATGAACGTAATTAGAATATTCGATAAATGAGACATGATAATGATCTGACAGTTGGAAAAACAGTACACAGCGGAATTTTAAAAATTTTTATATATTAGAGTATTTTTTAAAACACAAGTTTGACACACTATATGCAGAAATTAACTAGATCTTACTAACCTTGTCAATGTCGAAAAGCTTCCATAATCAATGAAAAGAAATAATGTTCTAGAAGAGCCTCAACTAACTAGTCTTCTTTGCCATTCTTTATCCACGATCGTAGTGAGTGTGGGTTCACACATATAGCACTTCCACCAGCTAAGTCTACTTCTAACCAATTGAAAAATCCAAAGCTAGTATTCGTGATTTGTGAACAAGAGCTCTCAGGGACTTTTAAGAATCTCACCAGTAGAGTTTTACTCTTAATCTCTCAATTGATCTAAATAATAAAGAGACTTACTCACCTTTTATAGAGTTTGGGCCTAGGAGTCAGTCCTTATTAAATAAGGGCTCAAAATTTTGAAATAGATTCAAATCAGAATCGATATCTGATAAAATCTATGTCTAAAACACATGATAAAAAATCCACAATCAATAGGTTGAACTAGCAAATCGGCCTACTTAACCTGTCCCATCGACAGCCCGAAGTTTAAGATCGGCCTGCTGAACTTATGAATTTTTATCCCTACAAATCTTTATCTTCTACTTGAGATTCTTAGGATAGAGCCCCAGTTTTAATCAGATAACCCAATAAAGAAGTTATTTAATTAAAACAGTCATATTTAGATAATCTTTAGGAAAATAAATATTCCTAATAATTCAATAAGTTTATCTTGAATTAATTCAAAATTAATCCAACCGATAAACAAACATGAATTATCCGTTCCTGATAATTCAACAGGTTTATCTTGAATTAATTTTATCACAAAATTAATTCAACTGATAAACAAACATTAATTATTTGATTTTACTGAATTTTAACTAATCTGATAAATCTGACATAAGTCACTAATTATTGGAAAAGCACACCGTATCATTACATGATTTTTATGAGCTAGCAAAAGGGACCAAATAGACCTATATAGTTTAAGCTCCCAATAATTATGAAACCCAATATCTCAAATATACATTTCATAATTATCAACTCCAAGATTACTCCACTAAAAGCTTGGAGTTGCACTATCGAACTATATAGAATTACGAAGCCCGTATAGCTAAGTCTCCATGACATATCATAATGTATCGTATCCCCATAGAATTATCCATAATCGGCTTAAGGACAAGTTCTGTCTTACTTTTTCGATTATTTTTTTCTTACATTCTATTACTTCATTATCAGAAAACTTACCATTCAAAGACAGTATACCATTTAGTTACAACTATGTATCCAAATGGTTGAGTGCTCTAGTTTTCTAATTACAGGATAACGCATATTAGAGGATATCATTACTCCTAAAGAGGAGCTATGGATTCTATATCGATGAATAATAGGTCTACACCATCAAGAATTATGCCTCCAATGTACCAGCATACATACCACTATTAAAATATGGGTGTCACCCTTTAGTACATCAAAAGACATAAGTCAAGACAACGGGCCTACTATTCATCTCAGGATTAAAATATAATATAAATGATTATCTAAAGTAAATCGATTTATTGAGACAGATCAATTCACTTTATATCCCGATCCAACACATCGTTACCCATGACAATGTGCCAATGTTTCTATTCGTGGAGTCCACCTCCGATAGTCAAGACAAACCATCTCCCAATAGGGATATAGACAACATAACAATCTTTACATGAATAAAGTGCCCAAATGTATTCCCTTAGTTGTGGATCTTATGATTTAGACCGTCACCTTAAGAATCATGTCTTTTGCATAATCATCCATCATATGCCCAATTCTTAAAGGTTTAGATCGATAGTCTCAGACTATTGTTTGCTTAACATACACTCAACAAATGTGAACGTAAAGAGGACAAGATTTGGTATATAAATAATGAATAAATTCTTTATTGATAAAAATGTCTCCAAAAACATATTAAAATAACACCGGACGTGTCAATTAGTACCGTCTAGAATGATAAACACTACAAGAAAATATTCATTACACGACCTTTATTTCATGACCGTTTCACAAAAACTGTCGTGTAAAGGGCAAAAATATGCAGCAAGTTACGCCCGTGAAAACGAAGACCGTCGTGGATACGTGGGAAGATACCACGACGGTTTTCTGAAAAACCGTCGTGGAAGCTCTAATTTACCACGATGGTTTTATGTAAAAACCGTCGTGGTATCTTCAAGGGCAAGTCAAAAAAGGGGGCCGCAATTCGGAGCTACCACAACGGTTTTTGGAGAAAACCGTCGTGGAAGATTAGGGCTACCACGACGGTTTTCTCCAAAAACCATCGTGGTAGCTTATTTAAAAGCCCTCCCCATCCTCGGCTTTCAAACAGTACATTTCAGAAACACACTTTACAAATACAAACACAGACCCTTCCGAATCAGCCGCCGCCATCTCTCTCCGCCTCCACACTCCTTAATCTCAGCCGAAATTGTAAGTTTTTTTTGTACAAAGTGAGAAATAGTTGTTGATTGTGTTGTATAATTATTAATCCAAAATTGATAAATAGTTGTTTTATTTTTTTCTTTATTCCGTGAAGTTGATAAATAGTTGTTCATTTTATTGTTTATTCCGTGAAGTTTGTATTGTGGATCATGGGTATGATTTCTTCGTTTTATAATGAGTATGTGTAACTTGTTTAATTTATGATGACCAGGTGATGTTTTTTTTATGATTAATTAATATATGCATGTAGGCGTGGGTATATATATAAATTGTGAAGTTAATTTTAATTGAATAATTGCTATTTATTATTTTGATTTAGGAATTGGAAAATGGATAGGAAATGGATGTGGGATTTTCGATTGTCTGAAGAGTATGTGAATGGTGTGGAAGAGTTCTTGGATTTTGCCAAAAGTCATGCAAATGGTGATAAAATTCGATGTCCTTGTGATCAATGTGGAAACCATAGATTGCATCCAATTACAATTGTTAGAGGACATTTATTTCAAAATGGAATCATAAGTAGTTATCAAACGTGGCATTTTCATGGCGAGTCTAATTTCAATCCAACCTTACTAAATAAAGAAAAGCAATCTATTGTGGAGGATAAAATAGAGAGGATGAAGACAATATGGTTGACATGGTCAATGATTTAGAAGAACACTTTGTGCACCATCCGAATTTATTTGAGACAATGATGAATGATGCAGAGACACCAGTGTATGAGGGGTGTACCAATTTCACTAAATTGTCTGCTTTAGTTGGATTATGGAATTTGAAAGCATCGGGTGGCTGGTCGAATTCTAGTTTCACAAAGCTATTGGAATTTTTACGAAGGCTTCTACCAAAGGGTAATAAATTACCAACTAGTATGTATGAGGCTAAGAAGACTTTGAGCACTTTGGGAATGGATTATGAGAAAATTCATGCATGTGAAAATGATTGTGTTCTCTATAGGCATCAGTATGAGGATGAGAATTATTGTCCAGTTTGTCAACAAACAAGATGGAAGAAAGGAAAGGAGCCAAAAGACGGCAAGAATGGAGTGCCAAGAAAAGTGTTATGGTACATTCCACCGGTACCACGTTTGAGGCGTTTATTCG
>CAMOHE010053490.1:2466-61635 GCA_946598075.1 Artocarpus hirsutus
CCCCCCCCCCCCCCCCCCCGTCGCCTCCCTCAGCGCCCTAGTCCCCCCCGCCTCCACCCAGCCCCCCCGCCCCCAGCACACCTCCCCCCTGCCCCCCCTCGCCTCCCCCTAGCTCCCCCCACCCCCCCTCGCCTTCGCCCAGCTCCCCCATATTAGTTTATTAGTGTGTGTTAGTATACACATTGAAATATCCTTTTCAAATATATATATACACACACATTGAAATATATTTATTTATTTATTTATTCGTCATTTATTTGTAGAATCCACTATGCTCAACATAGGGCTCCATCTTGAGGGCACAAGGTGTGTTAGTAACTCAAAATGTGATAAGATATGCAAGGAAAAATTTTCAATATCAATTAAGGGGATATGTATTAAGGAACTTGAACAAAAAACTGGTTTGTGTTATTGTTTCGAGGATCAAGAATACTAGATTGGTCATTTGCAAAAAAAAATAAATACAAATAAAATAAAATACTAGATTGGTGTTTATATATATTGTTAACGGCAAAGGGGTTTTTAAACCTTTATATCACTTCTTGCTTATGCATTGTACTCCTAATCGTTGTTCAATGTAATTCGTGAATGGTGTTCAACATATATAATCATATAATTGTTTTTTTTTTCTACAAATCAATGTAACATTCCAAAAAAAGGGGGTGGGATCATTAAGTTAAATAAGATTATTTAAATAGAGTAAACCAACGAAAAGTAAATGAATATAAATTAAATTGCTTAGCTAAAATCTCATCGGCAGCCACTATCACGTAAATGCTTATCGCAAAGGTGGATAGGTAAATAAACTATAAATCATAATATTAATACAAAACTACTGAAAATCACCATTTATAGTTTAAATTAAGCTGTATAACTAACACAGCCAATATCAACATCAGGAGAAGTTGAACAATATACGTATTATACCACAGTTTCAGGGAAAATACCATTTCTACTCATGCTCCTGCCTCTTCAAACTTAGGGGAAAGGTTTTAAAAACAATAAAACGTGAGTAAAAGGCTCAGTTGTATAATCAGTTAAAAACAAGTTGTTTAAAAATTCATAGTCATAGAGGAAAGAATCATTCACAAAATTACAAAAGAGTCTCAGATATTAACAAAATCAATAAATACTTATAAAAAACTTGATTAAAAACCACCAAACGGGTTTTGGCTATCGAAAAGAATAAATCAACTCATTTCTTTGAATGCATAAAAGTAACTTCAATATTAGTCAGAAATCATTCTTAAAAATTCATTTAAAAATTAAACTTTGACCAAATTAATTTATAAAGGGGATACCAAAGAAGAGATAGAAAATATCCTACCTTAATTTGAAATTCAATACCGTTAGCTCCAAACAAAATTCAATGTAAGTTCCACCAATGTTCAAAACCTTAAAAATTACATTCAAAGTCAGAAATTTCATTCATCAAATATCATTATGTTAATTTAACTATCAGGGTGCCCTTTTGACTCAAAATAATCAAAACACAAAATCTTAATCCTTTTAAAATATTTCTAAATGATTAAACATTGGAAACTAGGAGTAAATGTACAATTCCATTGTGCTCAGTAGGCCTGCCAAGCATTTAGGTTCGGCCTACCAAAAATATCAATCTGGCCCACCGAACTTTCAGTTTAACCTACCGATCCGTCGCAATCTGGAAAGTTCTAGGTCTTGGGTTTTCGTCAATCCAAGTTCAAAACTCAATCAAACCTGTTTTCTCAGTTCTTAATGAATGGGTAACTTCAAAACATGATAGAATAACAAAAACAAAAACACATTTAAACACTTTTTAACATGTTTTTAAGCAAATACAAGGTTCATTCTGAAAGATAGAAAAAATGCAAGACTAGTTTAAATCTCGTTTTTGTTCAAACCAAGCTCAGATTCGGGCTGATTTGGGTTCCATAAAGTTAGATTAAAGGTTAGTTAAACTCGTACAAGCTCGGATTGAATATACATGAAAGATTCAAAACAAAAATCCAAAAACTTTAGAGAAAAAGGGCTAACCTTTGATGGATGTTTTTGAAGAAAAACTTGATGGATTGAACTCGTTTCTTGGCTTTAAATCAGTGGTAATGAAACTTAAGATTGAAATTTTTGGAGAGAAAAAGACAGAGAGAGCAGGCGCGAAAGAGAGAAAGATAGAAAGAAGAAAGTGGGAGAGGGAGATGGAGAGAAAAAATAAAAAGGGGCTCAAGGGAATTTTGGTAAATATAGTAAAATATGGTACAAAAATGTCATTTGGTATTTTAAACCAAAAATAAAATTTTTAAATATAATAAATGCAACAAAATTTTTAAATAACCGAAGTTAACACCAAAATCATGCTTGGCACACTTAATAATTAAACTTAACATAATTAAGTTTACTTTAAAATTTATGGATTTTTAAAATTCATGGATGCTACATTCCACCCTCCTTAAAAGAAATTTTGACCTTGAAATTTTTAAATTTCTAAAGCTTAAAATCACAATTACACTGTGTACTCAAATGTAACTGTAACGACATATGTCTCGACTTAAAACTTGAAAAATCAAAATAATACAGCGAAAGTCTCATAGGTTCGGTTCCCAAAAGAGCTGAAGCCTATACTTTGATACCATTCCATAACATCTCAAAAATGGCGGCTGGATCATTAAGTTAAATGAGATTAATTAAATAGAGTAAATCAATGAAACGTAAATGAATATAAATTAAATTGTTCAACCAAAATATCATCGGCAATCACCATCATGTGGATGCCTACCACGAAGGTAGGCAGGTAAATAAACTATAAATCATAATATTAATACAAGACTACTGAAAATCATCATTTATAGTTTAAATTAGGCTATGTAACTAACACGGCCACCGTCGACATTGGGACAAGTTGAACAGTGCATGCATCATACCACAATTTCAAGGAAAATACCATTTCTACTCATGCTCCTTCCTCTTCAAACCTGGGGGAAAAGGTTTTAAAAACAATAAAACATGAGTGGAAGGCTTAGTAGGATAATCAGTTAAAAACAAATTGTTTACAAATTCATAGTTAGAGTGGAAAGAATCATTCACAAAACTACAAAAGTGTCTCAGATATTAACAAAATCAATAAATACTTACTTATAAGAATCTTGATTAAAAACCACCAAACGGGTTTTGGGAATCAAAAATAATAACTCAACTCATTTCTTTGAATGCATAAAAGTAACTTCAATATCAATCAGAAATCATTCTTAAAAATTCATTTAAAAATTAAACTTTGACCAAAATAATTTATAAAGGGGATACCAAAGAAGGGATAGAAAATATCCTACCTTAATTTGAAATTCAATATCATTAGTTCAAAACAAATTTCAACGTAAGCTCCACCAACATTCAAAACTTTAAAAATTGCATTCAAAGTTAGAAATTTCATTCATTAAATATTGTTGTTTTAATTTAATTATCAGTGTTCCCTTTTGGCTCAAAATAATCGTAACGGAAAATCTTAATCCTTTTAAAACATTTCTAAATCATTAAACATTGAAAACTAGGAGTAAAAGTTCTATTCCATTGTGCACAGTTGACCTACTGAACTGCTACAGTTTAGCCTATCGAAGATATGAATCCAATTTGCCAAATTCTTGAATCCGACTTGCCAGACTTTGAGTTTGGCCTAACAATCTGTTGCGATCTAGAAAGTTCCAAGTCTTGAATTTTCATCAATCTAAGTTCAAAAACTCAATCAAACCTATTTTTCTCAGTTCTCAAAGAATGGGTAACATCAAAACATGATAGAATAACAAAATAAAACACACTTAAACACTTTTTAACATGATTTCAAGGGAATCCAAGGTTTATTCTAAAAAAAAGAAAAAGGTAAAACTAGTTTAAATCTCATTTTTGTTCAAACCAAGCTCAGATTTAAGGTGATTTAGGTTCCATAAACCTAGATTAAAGGTTATTTAAACTCGTACAAGCTTAGATTGAGATATACATGAAAGATTCAAAACAAAAATCCAAAAACTTTAGAGAAAAAGGGCTAACCTTTGATGGATGTTTTTGAAGAAAAACATGATGGATTGAACTTGTTTCTTGGCTTCAAATTAGCGGTAATGAAGGTTGAGATTGAAATTTTTACAGAGAAAACGAGAGAGAGAGAGGGCATGAAAGAGATAAAGATAGAAAGAAGAAAGGGGGAGAGGGAGAGGGAAAGAAAAAATAAAAATGTGCTTAAGGGTATTTTGGTAAATATGGGAAAATATATTGCAAAAATGTCATTTGGTATTTTAAAACCCAAAATAAAATTTTTAAATATAACAAATGCAACAAATTTTTTAAATAATTGAATTTAACATCAAAATCACACTTGGCACACTTAATAATTAAACTTAACATAATTGATTTTACTTTAAAATTCATGGATGTTACATATAACTAGATCTTTTTTTTTTTTGGGAATAATCATATAAAGGGATTTTCTATGTGAATGACATTTCATAGTTCTAATAGTTTTAGGTTGATATTAAAACTATTCAAGAAATACATGGAAAGCTAACTAAGGTTATTTATTTAGGTTTAGGTGTAGTATATTTTTTTCACTCTAACACAAAATTCTTTCATTTGTTCTTTTCTTTTTAAGTACACCATCAAATTAGGGCAAAGTAAATAAAAAATAAAAAATGGTAAAGAGAGACGAAGGTGTTTCCTATAAATTTTCTTAAAAATCACACATTGTCTTCCCCTATGATTTTTTTTGTTTGTTTGTTTTTTTTTTTTTTTTTTTGCACTATTGTCTCTTAAACTTATCACACATTTTCATTCTTCTCAAACTTTTAAGTTTGACATGTTGGACCATGAACTAATAAAAATATGTAGCAATTCACCTTTCCTTGTCTGCCTTAAACATTTTATTATACAATCCTACTTACATGGCTATTAGTTAAGTACATAATTTTGTAATTAAATATATCTTATCATAAAGTACTTAGATTTACGATTTTTTTTTAAAACAAACAATAATTTCTTAAAATATTCTTTTAAAAAATTTCTTGATTTCAAAGTTAACTTTTTAAAACATTTCTAAAGTTAAATATCATTTTAATTTTCCTATTTGAAATTTGCATATATTTGTTGCACTTTGTTGTAATATTTTAATCTTAAAATTTTCTAACTAAGGTTGTATGACTACAACCTCGGTCTTCAAGACATACTTGTATAATATCAATTAATCATTTATACATAAATAATTTATAGAAATCATACTACAAAATTTGTATTTGCATAAATAGTGTCCATTCTCATCTCCACCATTCGTCCATTGCTTACCATTGCCTATCAAGTATTGCCGATAGGTTTCTTACCTACAATATGAACATAACTGAATGAGCTTTCACTCAACAAGTAGGAACTTACACTCACAAATCATAACTTAAAACATGTATTAAATCATGCATGAGCTAAGTATGCTTTATTATAAACGTATCTTATGTGCATATCTTGTCATATTGAATGGGCTTAAGCAGCGATGAAGACAGAAATTTTTCTCAACAGGGGCTAACAATTAGGATAAAAATTGGCTCATAACTATAACTAAACTTTAACCACAATTAGCAATTATTAATGTAATATAATTATCGTCGACCTCCTTATCCAAGCTAATGAAGATATTTTTCTCGATGTACACAAGTAAAGTATCATTCTTCAATTGATTTCACCTTGGATCATATACTCTATTCTTTATAAAATTCATAGCATAAAATACCCTCTCCAAAATATCCTCATTGAAATGCTTATGTCAGAAGCCAGCTTATGTCAGAAGCCAGTAAATTGACAAATATAAGCTATTTATTTCCTATTTAAACTATTTTTCGTGTAAGATCATTAATTTCTTTTTTTTAATCAAACATCAGTTATTAGAACAAATATGATAATATAAATATCAAATTAATCATCTATGTGTTATAAGCTCTAAACATAAAATCTTTTGAGATACTACTTAGAAAAATTAGAATTGAATATTATAACTTTTTATTGTCAAAAATCGAGAATGAATTATTTAGACTAAAACATGTTACACATAAAAAGTAGACGGATTCAAAAAAAAAGTTGGTATTTATCTTATATGCTACATAAAGAAAGAAGCTAATATTTACATTAAGTGTTTTGAGTTTTTTTTATGAATAGACCTATTATAAAAAGTATGACATAGTAAATTTATCAATTTTAAGGGACAAAGGTCAAATTTTCAAATTTTTAGGGGGCCTATTTGTAGTTTAATTCTATACATATATCTGTACAAGTATGTATATATAGGTTGATAAAAAAGTTAGGGGGGGCCTGGTACTTCATGCCTTCATCTCTAGGCCCTTCATACCAATTAGGTGTGATTCTCGAGGGGTTAGGGTTTAGAAGTCCCCAACGACATCGAGATCATAAACTTAACTAAACTAAATGCCTCCTTATAGGTCGAGAGGTTGGTACAATACCCTTAACTTGTGTTGTCTTATTTGTTTCATTTATCTTATTATGTGTATGCCATATGCTATATTACTACATAGCATCACATATCATATATCATAGACATGCCTAACTTATAGGTAGTAAGCAGTATAATTTAATACTGCATTCATCGTATACTGTGTATGATGTAATCATTACATAACATGACATAAACATAGTATAATTTAACTTAGCATATGATAACGTGACAATACATAATATAACATAACATGGTATGCCATAGCATGACATATCATAACACTACATAATATGGAATGACATAACACTGATCACATATTTCGTAATTTTCAAAAGTCATGTAAAAATATTTCCTTTTGAAAACTATAGTTTTTATATTTTAGGCGAGATTCCTACTACCTTAGATTCTAAGCTAAGATATTCTAATTGAATCTCGTTAGTCCTACAATCCAAGAAAGATCCTCAAGAATAGTCCTAAAAGGATCCTGGATGGCTAGGAATGTTACCTAGAGATTGACAAAACATTGTAATCTCATTCTTGACTCCATTACTTTGATCTGCCTCGCCTCGATCTGTATACAGTTGGTACCGAACGATTTCTAACTGAGTAGAATTGGTTCGAATAGAGGTCCATGTTTGAAATGTCAAAATGAGTCTGAAACTAGTCCCAGATTGCCAATCGGGGGTCAGGAAAGCAACTTTCCAATTTTGAATTTTCAATCAACCATTGGCTAACGTTGACCATCTTTGACCACTGTTCATCGAGCGCCATGGTAGTTCAACTCATAGCTATCCCCTCTAAATTGACTCTCCTAAGTCCAAGTCTTAGTCAATTTTGTCAATTCAACCTTTAACAATGCAGATCAGGCTCATCATTTTCATGAAAAACATACGGCTTGAATCTTGACAATTTGGCTAAAGGGTTTTGTTACCCACTCTTTTATGAGTGTTTCCCCTTAATTAATTTTATGAAACGTTATCAAAATTGATGACATCAAATTCTCAAATGGTGATGGATGATGGGGGCAAGGGACTCTAGTAATCAGCGATTGTTATGTGAAATTGAGGTTGGGATATTCATCCTCGTGTACTTCCAAGTGTTTTCACTCCATGAATTTATGGTGACATTGTTGAAATTGGCAAAAATGAAACCTTTAATGATGGTTGGTAGTGGTGAACATTAAACTCTATTATCTGATGGTCTTTTAATTGATCAAGGTCTTTTACTCTTCTTTGTCTTTTGATTCTTTTGACACAAGTGGTGTCAGCATGACGACAAAGGTGGGCGGCCCATAAAGGCAGTTCTAGATAAAATCGACAAAAAAAACTAGGGTAGTTTTATTCCTTTTTCAATCTGAATCTATAAAGACCAAAATTATGTCAATCAGAGCTTGGATGGTAGAGAAATATTACAAGAAGAAATGGGTTTCTGACAGATTTGGACAGCAGTGTGGGCTACTCTAGTGGAGTTAGGGTTGGCAGGATACCTTGTTACACTTAGCTCATCAAAAGCTTTCTATTGACATCAATTGTACCAAAAATAGATGTCAGGATCTCCGACGAGCTGTTGGTTGTGAGTAGGAAAGAGAGAGAAAGTGCTAGGATTAATACCCTAAGGAATAAATACTCAGATTGTATTATGACATTTTCAGTTAAATAAATAATAATGCAAATATTTTAAGTTTTAATAATGGTCCTTATATTACTATTATATTGATGATTGTATATTAGCAAACATATGATTCGTGACTATTAGAACCAAATCTTGGAATTGGGCATATATAGAGTTTATATATGGAAAGATCCGATTCGGCAATTAATAGTCTAAATTATATAGTCCACAGTCTATGTAGAGAGTTAGGCACTTTATACATGAAAAGACTATAATGGGAATCTACATCCAATTTAAGAGGCAACTTATCTTGGTCGTCAGAATAGATTGACTCTATAGTAAACACATTGGTGTCCTAGACCTAATGCTGGTCGCATACTAAACTAGACATAAAGTTGAATTGATTTAATAATAATTGCATTTAACTTAAATCAATTCTCTTTGATAATCCTTTATGCGTCATCTTAATCCTAAAATGGATTCATGACTACATGTTTATAATGTCTATCTTTTGATATGCCAAAGACAGGAATTTCGATGAACAAAGGCTTCATTGTCGGTATTTTGGAGATGCAACCAATATTTGATGAGAGCATAATCCACAGACAAGGAATCCATAATTCTTGAACAAGGAGTCAAGGTTATCCTTTCAAAGACATTATTTAGTATTAGAAAATATAACATGGCCTCAGTCATTTGGATCCATATGGTAAACAGAAGATATTCCATTTGTATGTACTATAAAAAGAGAATTTTCCAATGGTGAAATAATGAAACTTTGAAATAAAATAATCAGAAGGTAAAACAGAACTAAGTCCTTCATCCAATTATAGATAGCTTATGAGGATACACATAATATAAAAGATCATGGGCAAGACATATTTTTGGAATCTCATAATATAGTATATTATTAAGAGTGCAGCTTCAGGTTTATGGTGGAGAGACATTAAAGTTAATAATTAAACAGATAATTAATAAGGGATTAATTCCTCCCATAATACGGTATATTATTAAGAGTGCAGCTTTAGGTGTATAGTGGAAAGACATTGAAGTTAATAATTAAATAGATAATTAATAGGGATTGATTCCTCTGTTGTTATTGGAGCTTGATAAAATATGTTTATTGGGTCCCAATGCTAGCTCACAAATTCCTTGACTAGTTATGTAAAATGGTTCACCACAGGTAATACAGGCAGTTATGCTAGACGGGTTACCAAATCTATCAATGTGCAAGCCTAATAGTGCAATTGGACTGTGGTTGGCACTTGGCATAGTCCTATTGGACCGAAGAGCCTAAAGTAAGGGTAGATCTAGGAATTGGTTAATTAATTATTTAATTAAATAATTTCAAGATAACATTTATTCAAATTTAATTATTAGGATTTTGTGATAATAAATTATTTGAATTATTAATTTAAATCCTAATCGTATTGATTTTAGATAAAGGATAATTATTCATAATCATTTAAATTAGATAATTATCTTAGATAATGGAATTCTAATTTAAATAAAGATTATATGAGTGAGAATTATCCTGAATGATATAGATAATCATAGACTTCTATACTGTGATTGGCAAGGATTCAAATCTTTTCCCAATTAATAGTTGGCATACACAGTGGTGGTAGGCACACTATGATTGGAGTCTAAAGCTAAGTGTCACGGCCTTAATCTTTCAACCAAGCAACCGTGCGGCCTTAGCACAATCCCAATGCTAAGTAAGCCTAACTTCACCCAAACTCCCAAGGACAAAGTGAGAAGGCAAAGCAAAATGTTGGTAAAGCTAAAGAAAGAACTCCAAGAGAGTGAAAACAAGAGGATTTCTATTATGAAAGTATTCTTTGTAAGTGTGGAGGGATGGAAGGCAAATGAGTGGCATTCCCCTATTTATAGGCCAAGAGCCCTTCAAAGAACATTCTAGAATTATGTGGAAAGAGGGCTAGCCTAGAACATTCTAGCATGCTACTAGATTATCTAAAAAGTGTGGAAGGCTCTAGAGAATTCTACAATATACTAGTATGCATGTGTGTCCCTAATTTTCTAGAAAGTTCCAGAGTAGTCCTGAAGCTTCTTGAGTCTTCCAAGGTCTTCCATAAAGTTTTGGATGCTTCTAGACTCGTGTGAATAAGTCTAGAGCATGGTAGAACCTTGTAGACACTTGTGGAATCTTCTAGAACCATGTGGGCTTCTTGTTCAAGACTTGGTGACAGCCTCTCAAGAAAAATTTTGCAAAAATAGGGTAGTGAGTGACATTCTCCCCCACCTAAGCTCACGATGCCCTCATCACGCCTTCTTCATGAAATTGTTGGATGTGCTCCTTGAATTGCCAAAGTGCATCTTCATGCTGCCAGCTCCCTTCGCTTTCTGGCAAGTTCTTCCACTTGACCGAATATTCACAATAATTTGGCACACCCCGCCTTCGAATGAGCCGTTTGCAAGTATGCAGTTACTATGGCTGTTGGTGCTCGCTTTGACTTCCCTCAAGAAGGGCCTTCCATGTCTTCATGATATGGTTTCAACAGACTCACACATGAAAGATAGGATGAATTTTAAGTTTTGGAGGCAATTGGAGTCGGTAAGAGACCTTTCCAACATGCTTAAGGACAGGGAAGGGGCCTTCATACCTCCTTATTAAGCCTTTGTGAACTTTTCTAAAGGACTTAAATTGTTGGGGAAGAAGCTTTGTCATAACAAGGTCCCCCTCCTTGAATTCGAGGGGCCTTCTCTTCTTATCTGCTCATTGCTTCATCTTCTTTGACGCCTTGTTCAGGTATGCTCGGGCCAACTCTGCTTGCTTATGCCATGACTTGGCAAACTTGAATGCTGGTGGACTTTTGCCTTCATAGCTTGTGGCAAGCACAAGAGGTGTCATTGGTTGTTGTCCCATAATCACCTCAAATGGACTCTTATTTGTTGCCTTACTTTTTTGGAGATTATAAGAGAATTGGGCTACATCAAGCAATTTTGACCAATCTCGTTGGTTGGCACTCATATAGTGCCTTAAATAAAGCTCCAATAGAGTATTTGCGCGCTTGATTTGGCCATTACTTTGGTGATGAAAACTATTAGAAAAGTTTAATTCCGTACCAAGTAACTTGAAAAGCTCAGTCTAGAATCTTCCAGTGAAGCATGGATCTAGGACTCTCATGATGTTAGAAGGAATTCCCCAAAGCTTCACCATATGGCATAGAAATAACCGAGCTGCCTCTTCTATAATACAATCTGTTGGGGCCGGAATGAAAGTGGCATACATGCTAAATCGAACGATTACCACTATAATGCTCCCACATCCTTCTGACTTTGGTAAGGCAATGATGAAATCCATAGAAACACTCTCCCAAGGCCTTTCTGGAATTGGCAAGGGTTTAAGCAAACCACCTGGGACTTGTTTCTCAACCTTGTCTTGTTGGCATATTAAACAAGCCCTTACGTAGGTCTCCACTTCATCCCGCATTGGTGGCTAGTAATAGGTGGTCTTTAACAAAGCAAGGGTGCGCTTCATACCTGGATGGCCTGGCCACTTTGAATCATGGCACTCCTTAATCAAGTCCTTGTAGAGATTCGCCCATTTTGGCACAAAGAGGCAGCTTCCCTTTGTGTAAAGTAAGTCATTGTCTAACCAGAAGTGCCTTGTCTTGCCTTCCCCCACAAGGGTGATAAGGATTTTGTCAAGGGGATCCTATTGTAGTCTTTCCTTGATGCAGGTAAGCAAGGGACTATTTACATGGCTAATGGTTGCCAATTCTACTTTGCGGCTTAGAGCATCTGCCACCATGTTTGCTTTTCCCAGCTTATACTCCAAGGTTTAATCAAACTCCGCAAGAAAGTCTTACCATCAAGCTTGCTTTGGACTCAACTTTTTTTGGGTCTAAAAGTACCTGGTAGCAACATTATCGATCATTATGACAAACCTGGAGCCCAACAAGTAGTGTCGCCAGACCCTTAGACAATGGATGATCGCCGTCATCTCCTTCTCTTGGACAATATAGCGACATTTTGTGTCATTAAGCTTTTAGCTCTCATAAGAAATAGGATGACCATCTTGCATGAGCACACCACCAATAGCAAAATCTGAAGCATCAGTGTGCACTTCATATGGCTTAGAGTGGTCGGGCAGACTAAGAATTGGCTCTTCATAAATAGCTTTCTTTAGATCTTCAAAGGCATGTTGGCATTTTGTACTCCACTCCCAAATTTGGTTCTTCCTTATGAGATCCATCAATGGGGCGGCCCTTGATGAATAGCCCTTGATAAAACGTCGATAGTAATTCATGAGGCCAAGAAAGGACGTTAACTTATGCACCTTGGTGGGCGGCTCCCAATCTTGGATGGCTTGCACCTTTGCATCCTCCATCATGAGTTTTCCATCCTTGATCTTATGCCCCAAGAACATCACTTCTTCTTGGGCAAAGGAACATTTTTCCTTCTTGATATATAGCTCATTGTCCCTAAGTACTTGGAACACTTTCCTCAAATGTTGCAAGTGTTCTTCTAGAGTTTGGCTATATATCACGATATCATCCAAGTAGACTACCATGAATTGATCAAGATAAGGATGGAGAAGCTTGTTCATTAAGGTGCAAAAGGTAGCAGGTGCATTTGTGAGGCCAAAAGGCATGACTAAGAATTCGTAAGAGCCATACGTTGTGATGCATGTTGTCTTGGGCTCATCGCCTTCTACAATCCAAACTTGATAGTTCCCCAAATGAAGATCCAACTTAAAGAAATATCGAGCATGGCCAAGTTGATAGAAGAGATCCGCGATCAAAGGAATAGGATACTTGTTCTTTATGGTGACTTTGTTAAGAGCCCGATAATCTATGCACATGTGAAGGGAACCATCCTTCTTCTTCTGGAAGAGAACAGGGGCGCCACAAGGGGCTTTAGAGGGACAAATGAACCCAGAGTCCAATAATTCTTTAAGTTGCTTCCACAGCTCTACTAACTCTAGTGGTGCCATTTGATAGGGACTTATAACTGGTGGCTTTGTGCCTAGTTCCAATTCAATTTGGTGGTCCACCTCTCTCCTTGGTGGCAATTTCTTAGGCAACTCCTCAGGCATGACATCCTTAAACTTATTAAGAACTGCTTCTATCTCCTTTGGAATGGTAGATTGAGGAGTTGGCACCTCGTCATTGTGCTCTTTGAGAATGGCCAAGTAGCTATCCTCCTCCCTTCTTAAGCCTTTCTTGAAGTGCATGGCTAACAACACCTTAGCTTGGGGCTTGCTAGGCCTTTTTGTGGGTACTATGCATGTCTTCTCCCCATCTAGGATGCACATAGTGTTGGCAAAAGGAATAGGAATAGCCTTCACTTGATCGAAGAACTCTATCCCAAGGACAACTTTGAAGTCATCCAAAGGCACTATTGATAAATCTAGGTGCCCTACCCTTGCACCAAGGGTGGTTTTTACGCCAAAGGCTATGCCTTCAATTGGTTTAGCCGGCGAATTGACAGCTTTGATGGAGCCCCATCCACCAACTATCTTAAGGTCTAACCTCTTGGCTTCTTCAATAGAGACAAAGTTATGAGACGCACTGTGTCGATCAAGGCCTTTGTGTCCTTCCCATTGATGTTGACATCCATGAACAATAGTCCCTTGGCTTAGGTTTTTGGAGTACTCTGAATCACATTGAGGAGTTGCAAGGAGCCGACTTATGAACTCTCTTTGCTTCCTGGTGACTCCTGTTTTGAAAGGGTTACTGTCAAGGCATTAAGTGCTTTCTTTTTGGGACAATCTCGTGCCCAATGAAGACCGCCACATAATAAGCAGACATTCCTAGGCTTGGAGTGATCTTCACTCTCCTTTTGCTTGTCTTTATCCTTCAGTTTTGATGAATTTTGATCCTTGTGGCATTTCCTCTCATGACGGTTACCCCGATTATGGTCTCCCCCACCTTTGCTAGAGTTGCCTTTCTTCTCCTTAGACTTGGACGAGTCTTTTTGGTTAGTGTAGTCGATCAAGCTTTTAGCTACAGCAATGGCCATGGCCAAGTCCTGTACCCCACTTCGTCGTAACTCGGTCTTGGCCCATGTTTGTAACCCATCCATGAAGAAGAAGAGGGAATCTTTGTCAGACATATCGGGGATCTCTAGCACAAGGTGGTTGAAGTCCTTCACATAGTCTCGGATGGTGCCTAATTGCTTAAGCCTTTAGAGACAACCACGTGCCTCCTCCTTGGCATTCTCTAGATAGAATTGCCTTTTGAGTTCATTCTTAAAAGCTTTAAACATAGCGATGGTGCACGTACCTTTCTTGATGTCCTCCTGCCTTCTTTGCCACCATAGCAAGGCGATGTTCGTGAGATACAAAGCTGTCGATTGTATCATGGTAGCATCCTCCATAATGCCTACTGCACCGAAGTATTGCTCCAGTTCCCAGAGGAATTTATCCACCTCAAGGGCATTGCGAGTACCTACAAAGCTCTTCGGTTTTGGCACATCGACCTTACGTGCTTCTGTTGTAGTGATGACTGGACTAGTTACAATAGCTTGCTTGCACAAGGCAAGATCGGCATGGGCTTCCTCCAATTGGATGAGCACACTATTAAGCTCCCTTTGATGGGCTACTTGTATTCGGGCCACCTCTGCCTTGAACTCCTCCCTTAAGAATTCTTCTAGCACACGATGGGATTCACACACTTCCCCGTGGAAAGCACCACCATTGGCATCTAGACCATCTAGTCATTGGTCTACATCCTCCATGCGAGCATCCCAAATGCCCATTCTTTCCTCCACCCAAGTCAGGCGGGCATCAAAGCTAGAAATAAAATCCTTAGACTTCCCTCGAGGCTTTAGTGGAAGGTTGAGTTGTATCTCACAGCCCCACCCTTGTTGCTGCGGATTCTCCATGTTGGTAGCATCCAAACCACCACTCAAGTTCTTCATGGTCTTCGTCATATCGAAACCAAGGCTTTGATACCAACTGTCATTGCCTTAATCTTTCAACTAATCAACCGTGTAGCCTTAGCACAATCCTGATGCTAAGTAACCCTAACTTCACCCAAACTCCCAAGGACAAAGTGAAAAGGCAAAGCAAAATGTTGGTAAAGCCAAAGAAAGAACTCCAAGAGAGTTAAAACAAGAGGATTTCTATTATGAAAGTATTCTTTACAAGTGTGGAGGGATGGAAGGAAAATGAGGGGCATTCCCCTATTTATAGGCCAAGAGACCTTTAAAGAACATTCTAGAATTATGTGGAAAGAGGGCTAGCCTAGAACATTCTAGCATGCTAATAGATTATCTACAAAGTGTAGAAGGCTCTAGAGAATTCTATAATATACTAGTATGCATGTGTGTCCCTAATTTTCTAGAAAGTTCTAGAGTAGTCCTGAAGCTTCTTGAGTCTTCCAAGGTCTTCCATAAAGTTATGGATGCTTCTAGACTCGTGTGGATAAGTCGAGAGCATGGTAGAACCTTGTAGACACTTATGGAATCTTCTAGAACCATGTGGGCTTCTTGTTCAAGACTTGGTGACAACCTCTCAAGAAAAATTTTGCAAAAATAGGGCGGTGAGTGACATAAGGGAGGAGAAAGGAAAATCTTCTCCTAATCTTGATAAACTTGTACCTCCTCCTATAATCTCTATAAATAGATGTCTTTTCTCCTCATTTATTCTAAGTCTAAAAAGGGGTGTTTTTGTGCTTCTTTTAAAGAGAGAAAATATGGAAAAGAGTTTGCAGTGAGTTTTTGTTGAGTTATGCCCACACACACAACTAGTAGGGAGAGAATAGTATTGAAGATCTGACAGTATAGATTAGTTCTTGAAAATTTGTTCAGTTAGAAGTGTTGTTTTTGGTCTCTAGCAAGTTCGTTAAATTAGATATAATTTATTGTTTATAACATCATGAGTTAATTTCGTTGTTGATTCAAAAAAACTTTAAAATTTCGCTGCGTTGTCGAGCTGATTTTTCTAATCGTTGGTATTAGAGCGAACTCATGATTATGCTCCAAACATAAATTATGTTATCTAATTCTCACTCCTTATGCATTGAATCGATATTTTAGAGAAATAGCACTCTAAGAATTCTTTATATAAATTAATATGCATAAGGAATATTAATTAATTGTTATCATGGATTTATGGTCAATGCTAATTATTATTTTTAATTTAATTTTAATTATTACCAGTTATAATTCCTTAAAGTTAAGAAATAAGTATCTAAGGTTTATTCATAAAATTATAATTGTGATAGGTTGCGGCCTATCATCACTGCTTAGAATTTATTGCTAAATTAGATTTCATGTGAATAGAAAACAATATAGAATTTTATATGTAATTTAATTTTATGGAAAGGAATTATCAAGATGGAGCATTCTATTGGAAATTTTACAATTTAATTTTCTGAAATTTTTTTGACATTCTGGGGTTTTGTATATATACTGTTTTATAAACTTCATACTCTATAGTGTATTTTTTTTTAAACATACAGTACCGTGCAGCATATTTACTCCAAATTAATTATATAAGTATACTTTCTAGTTTTAACTACTTCTCAATTTATCTCTCCATTTTAAGAAACTTCAAAGATATCTTTTAAATTTAAAAAACTTGTTTCACTTTTATCCCTCGCCGACTTTTTGAATAAAAAATATAAAAATAAAACAAACATATCCTTAATTAGACCGAGTTTATTTTTAAACTATATTTCCTTCTTGAGAAAGTTTTTTAAAAATATTTCAACTTTTAAAAAGTCATAAAACTTAAGAACTTTTTCTTGAAATTTGATGTTTTATTTTACGAGTTTTTTTGTTTTTATTTCTATGAGATATTTTTATAACTGGCTAAAAGTAATTATGTCATTTAGCCCAATTTTTTTTATTTATAAAGATGAAATTGAAACAAGATTTTTAAAATTAAATGACACCTTTGTACTTTCTAAAAATAGATAGACAAATTGAAAAATAGTTTAAACTAGGGGGTATAATTATATAATTCACCCTATTTACTCCCTATAAGTTCTAAAAATAGCACGGAGGGATCAATTGATCCCAGTGCTTGAATCAGTGGCTATTGTGCCACGGAATAATAGGGAAAAGCAGCGCCACTTTGAGTGCTATTGAAGTTTGGAGTGCACCTAGCTTTTGTTAGCCCATGGCAATTAAAATCCCATGCTAAAGCATAGGCATTTTGGTTTAAATGCTGGTCTACAAAAACAAACCCGTGTAAGTATATATTAATATATATAAATGATATATTATTTCATATATATAAATAATAATAATTTTAAATAAGAAAAGTTATTATGTTATTATTAAAAAAATTATTAATCTTTCTAATTATTTTGGAACCCATGGTTAAATTATAATGCAGAAAATCTTTAATAAAATTTTTGGGAATTTTATTGAAAAGGATTATTCAAAAAATCAAAGGACATAAAGATAGATACATGGAAAAGATGCAAAAGTGAAGGCCGATATGTATTTCAATTTATCTTTGTGATCTTTATTTTCTTTTCTTTAGGGTGGAGCCATAATGTTACGGCTATATGTACATATTGTTAGTTGCTATGCTTGTTTGTTTTATGATATAATTTGCAAGAAGTGTGATAACATGTTATGTAGAATAGGGGAATGCCACTCATAAAATTGTTCATGCATGTTTTTGCATAAATCTTGGTTTCTTGGTTGGAACCGAAGATCTCCATTGTTGGTCCATATGTGCAACCAGGTGACACCGATCCTGAGGAATGTTGTTCAGCATCAGCGATATACTAGATTGGACTTCCTAAGGAGAAATTTCTGTGGACATGATTCATAGTTGTTTGCCCTGGGGTAGCAATTTATAAGGCATAGATCATAAGATATAAACAATGGTTATACACTTAAGACGATTTAATTATTAACCTTTCTAAGGACCTTTATTAATTAAATTTGTGACCAACAAGCAGTAGTTAGTAGGTATAAACTAATTGGATGGGATCCATGTTCCAAGATAGTTTGTGTTGACTACCCTAAAGTTGCTGACATGAACAGGGCTAGGAATTGTCACAGTAATATATGTGTTTTCAAGATTTTGCATGCAAACATACTTACATTATTGTATGTTTATATTATAGAATGTTTTTATGTTTGCTTATAAATAATACATGTTATATATTTATTATACAAAAATGTTGCCTAGTTCATTATATATCATACTTAATAAAGACCTTAATCGGTAGAACTTTAATGATTAGAAAAAGGAACCTAATATGCAAGAAATACAAATACGTACTAAACAAAGCTTGCAAATCAGAACCTAAAGGCATTGATCCTAATATGGTGTTTCAAATGTGTTGTTGCTAACAAGATTCTTATGGGATGATGAGTTGTTGTAGAAAACACATCATGTAACACCCCCTTACAGACGTCATAGATATCGTTACATTCATTCTTGTTAACAATATTTAAGATAAACCCTTCAAATAAAGTAAGGTTTATTAAACATATCTTAGGATCCATGTGTACATTTTTTTTAAACATTTATTTCAGAACTCTTTTATATTTATTTAAATATTTTATCAATGCCAAATCAATAAAACCATAATTCAAATAAAATTTAAAATAAACTTTAAAATCTATGTAAAAAGTTTGATAGACCGAACTTCGGACACTGGCAGGCTGAACATGACCGGCAGTTCGAACTTCAACCATTGGCAGGTCCTCCAAGGCTCTATAGAATTTTTAAAATATTTAGACCAGCAAGTTGATATAAGGTAATCGGTAGGCTGATCTTTTGCAAAATCAATATAAATGTAAAACAAGTCTTTTTACTTAATAGTGCAGAAATTTAACATATAAAGAGATAAAAACATAGTTTAGAAACTCAAAAAAAATTTCTATCTTGCCATTCTTCCGTTTCAATCTATCATTCCTTACCCATACGTTCATCCTTACCCTCCACCTATTCTATGATCCTTTTACCTTAATCTGCAATATGATCATAAACTAAGTAAGCAAAAGCTTAGTAAGTACACTTTCCTATCTCACAACATAAAACATTTTATGAACACCTTTATGAAACATCATAATCATAATCATCATTAACATAATAGTGCAATTGGCACAGTTTCATATAGAAGATATCCTTCATTATCATTGTCCATATTAAAACTTCATTCATTTTATTTTTGGGGGCCCAAGTGTTGCACCATTATCATCATCATAGGCACGCCACTATGAGAGGAGAGGGGTAGCTAATCCCAAACCAAACATGACAAGTCCAACTTTGGACATCATAAACATAGGCATAAACATAGAGTGTGCAATACTTAATTAAGTGGTACATATATATAGATATACTTTTAACATACCTCATCATCGAAACATTTGTTAAACTTTCTTATTGCAATGAGAATTTTCATGAGAAAACAACATGTAAAAACAAACATTAAAAGTTATCATAAAACATGTCCTCAAAACTTTTTTGTAAACTTTTATCATGTTGCAGATGAGAATGCACTTACTTGACTTGCTTACTTAAACTTTATCTTAAATGACGCCGTTGCTGCCTCGGTGTGCTCACTTCTTGGTGTGTTCATGTCATACATCCATATACAAATAAAAATAAATTTCATTCTTATGAAATCATCCAAAACCATATGACATTATTCATACTTTCATATCAAGAATTACAAGAACACAAATATACTTTACTAACTTATAAATATTTCAAAAACTACAATGCTAATACCTGCCTGACCCTTATGTATTCATAACTTAATAACTCACAATTCATACACAATTAGGGCATGAGACTTTGCAAGGACAAAAATAACGTATATATAAACTAACCTTATTCTTCATTAGCCATAGAAATTCCATTAGATAAATAAAATAAGTCATTCAATTCATAACACAAAATATGCCAGCAATACAAAATAGTGGGCAATCCTAACAAATATTCATATAACACATTATCGATATCACAAAATAAATTCATAAAATTCCTACATGCATTAGACACCTAGAATTACAACATATCCAAAAATTAGCTTCAAATAAATTTTCAACAATTCAAAACATGCATTAGAATTCAAAGACAAAATAAACCTTAAACACATAAATTAGTGAGCAATACAAGATCATCATACTCAAATAATTCAAATAAAATTACATTGACCCTAAGATTTTTATGACAACCTGTTAACATATAAACATAGTACCACAAAAAGTCCCACTATCAAATAAATTCGTTTGTTCATAACAATAGGTCACAAAATCAAGAAGTCCAAAATTCACTAATTTAATAGCCATAAAGACCTATCTTAAAGAAAAATTCAAGAACTCATCAAATATTTATCAAATCACCACAAAATTTTCCAAATGGTAACCTAACATATGTTTGAATATTTTTACAAAATTTCATTCAAATCACAATTTGTTTGTCCCTTGTATAGAGACTATATTTTTGTAAAACCTAACCTATCAGCAACAGTCTGATCATGAGTGGTAGAAAATAAAAATTCAATATCTCAAATAGAAAACTCCAAATGGCATGGAATTTTGATGAATATCATATAACATATACATAAATATCATAGTAAAATTTTGCAGTAAACAAACACTCATAAACAAAGTTATGTGAGTCATAACACAGAGAAAATATAATTTCAAGAATAAGCCTGGAACGAATTTCTTACCTTAAAATGATTCTTCTCAAACTTTTGTTGAATTTACCCAAAATAAAACCCAATATTTCATTTAATTCTTTGTAGGAAAAATAAGGAAGAGAAGGGGAACAAAACGTGGAGAAAAAAGGAGAGGGTGTTTGGGAGAATTTTAGAGAGAGAGAAAGAGAGCGATAAAGAGGGAGAGAGAGAAAATTTTATGTGAAGGATGAAAGTGATGTGAGTAAAGAAAAAGATAGCCTTTTCTAATTTGTAGTAGATTTTTCTAAAAAGAATGAGATATCTTTGTGTGTATAATAGAGAGGGATAAGGAAAAAGTCCAAGATTTGCTCTAACTACTAAATCTTATCTTTTCAAATTAGGAAATCTTTTTTAAAAAAATCAAATCATCTTAAAAAAAAGTCAAACCTTACCTAACATTGATAAGGAAAGAGATAAAAATATATCAATTATTTTGATTTCTCAAATCAAATTAAATTAATCATCAATGCTACAATTTTATAATTTATCTATTAATTTCCCATCAACAGCGTTTGGCCTACTGATGGCTTAATTTAGCCTCCCGAGGTTGTGAGTTCAGCCTGCCGATTAAATCCATTGGCATGCCATTTCAGAAAAATAAATTTGGCTATTAAAGTGCCACTTAAATATACCAAAAACAAAATATTAAATATTTATCATGCATACATTATAAATGACATGAACACCTCAAGCACATCAAATCCACATGACCGTCACTTGTCATAATTCTCGAATAAATGGTCAATAACACTATATCATAAAGAAAATTCTTAACATTGTTAAATATCTCTCATCAATTGTTACATGAAAAATGGTAGGTGTTACACATTAGGTGATCTCCATAAGCAACATAAGCATTAAATGACTACAAGGCAGTTCATTAAGAATCTTAAGGATAAGTTTATAGGCTAAATTCTCTTGGTCAGACAAATGGTTATCCTCAAATCTCATGAATTGCTAGCAGGAGCCCTGAATTACTATTTAGAAACATGAATGCCTACTATGCATGGTCTTTTGGTTGTTGATTAATCAAATGGAGCCGACATAGATCCTAGCTTCAAAATAGAGATAACCTTTTAGAACTTTATTGAAGGAGTTGTCCCTGACAGCAATAAAAGGTCTCTGTGCTTTTAAGATTGTGCTCAAAAGCTAGAACATTAGTTCAAATGGTGTTAGAACATTGGGAGTTACTAGTTCTTCTAAATTCAAGGAATGGGTTAGGCTAGAAAACAAGTGGGAACAAGCCAAAAAGAATCTCCTAGCCTGAGAGGCATAAAGAGATATAGGTGATCTCTTGTAAGTTGAAGTTGGATTAATGGAATCTTTTAATGACCCATGGGTCATATATTCTGGAGCCGCTGATCATATATGTATATCTATGCATAAGAAACGAGAAGTCTACTAGATAGGAGCTTCATGTTAATAATGGATGTTGTGGCCAAGTGAAGTAATGGGAGAAGTACATCTTTATTTTGATGATAGGTTTATGTTTTTGCTAAGCCTTTGCTTTATTATAGTAGACGCCTAACAAATTAATAACTATAGAAGGGTTAATACTTCTTAAAACTAAAAAGATTTATCTTTAGCACTTACAATAAGGTCATATATGCTTTAACAATATACAAAGATTGGCTAAAAATGGTCCTCTAAGTTTCTTAGAGGTAGAATCTTTGCTACAGTGAGTCTTGTGTGGAAGGCAAAATGACCAAAGGGCCTTTTTGAGGATAAAGGAAATCGAGACAAAGAAGTCGTAGACTTAGTGCACACTGATGTTTTTGTCTACATAAATATGTTGGCACGTGGAAAAGTAATTAGTAAACCCATAAGTATACTTCGATTGGATTGAGGTGGAAACACCTCTCCAAAAAGTTTGTAAGACACTTCTTAAAGAAATAGGATTCTATGCTATTTGATTGCACTAAGAACTACACAACCGAATGGTGTAGTAGATATTAGACATACAACCTTATTAGATATAGTACGGTCCATGATAAGTTAAACAACACCATGCGTATCTCTTTCAGGGGATATGTACTACAAATTGCATGTTATCTTCTAAGCAACATTCCAACTATAGCTTGAGGTCTAGGATATACTCTAGATAAAAAAAGTTCAGAAATTAGAATCTTGTTCAAAAGTTTGCAATTTTGCAAGCTATCCTAAAGAGATAAAAGATGGATTATTCTATAATCAAAAGTAAAATAAATTATTGGTTTCATACTTGTCACATTCCTTGTGGAAAGTTATATGAAAAACTTTAAACCTCGAAGAAATCTAGAGCTTAAGGAGTTAAGGACTGATTGAATTAGTTCAAAGATTTAGGATGTGAAAGGTATTCCAATCATGATAGAGAGATCAAAATGAAATCAACAACCTAGGGAACTTTGTTGTAGTGGAAGAGTTGTTTATCAACTAACCAAGTATCAATGCAAGGCCTTTAGGCTAAGGTTGTTGAACTTGACAGTGATAAGGTAAATGTATAGAGGATGCTAATATATAACTTTAGCAAAAAAGCCATGAATATTAAATTGGAATTTATGGATTTTAATGAAGTCTAAAAGCTTGTAGAAACACTTGAAGGGATTAAGTATATGAGTGTAGGGATCTGCAAGAAGAAAAGAGAAGCAAATGGAAAAGTAAAAATCGTTAAGGCTAGACTTGTAGCAAAAGAATACAAGTACAAAGTGGACACTTTCTTACTTGTAACGATGCTAAAGTGCATTTGCATACTCTTATACATTGTTGGGTATCTCGTTCACGAGATAAGACAAATGGATGTCAAGATTACATTTTTGAATGACAATTTTGAGGATAGTATGATATTATACAACCAGACACATTGAAGACAAAAAGGCCAAGAAGATAAGATATGCAAGTTGCTTAAGCTAGTTGACAGACTAAAACAATCTTTTTGATCCTACAACATAAGATTTGATAAGGTTGTTAAATCATATGGGTTTGAGCAAAATCTTGAAGAACCATGTGTTATAAACACATTAGGGTTAGGAAGTGCTTTTTCTGGTACTCTAAGTAGATGACATTATAGTCATTGGGAATGATGTTGGCATAATGTCATGCATATAACTTAAGTATCTTAGGAGAACAAGGAATTAGATGCTAGTGTATTCTAAAAAGGACTTATCACCTATAGGATTCATGGATTCTGACTTCCAGTCAAATTAGGGTTCAAAAAGATCAACTATAGGGTTAGCTTTAGTCTAGGAAGTGGATTCATAGTGGGAGTATTATCAAGCAATCTTGTATTGATAATTTTACTTCGGAGGCTAGTTATGTGGTTGCCGTTGATACATCTAAGAAAATTGTGTGGCTAAGGATATTTCCTTGGAAATCTTGTAACACCCTAAAATTAATTAAGTAAGATTAATGTGCAACATGGTGTATTAGTGTGCCTAAATGAAATTTAAACCTAATTAAATTATCTTGTGATGTTTTCAAATTAATTTCACTATTAATTATTTTTATTTGATATTTTGAATATTGAAACAAAACAATTTACCAAATTCCAAACAAGTCCCACTTTGCCAAAAACTCGAACCACATGAAATCTGTTTAAGAAAATAGGGGTAGCCCATGATTTTGCTCAAACCTACTACCCCCTCTATTTATTTCTCTCCCTTCCTCTCTTTCACTCATGCTCTCTCTTTTTCTTTCCTTCCCTCACTCTCCCTTAGTGTCTCTCTCTTTGATTCCAAAATTTTTGAGCTTAAGCCTTGATCTTCAACAGGATTGGAAGCTTGGAGGCTCGATTGAGCATCCACAAACTCCTTTCAAGCATTAATTTGAGGTTAGTTTACTTATTTTTTAAAATTTTTAAATTTTCCTCAAATTTCACAAGTTTTCTTAGAATGTTGAAATCCAAGTTTTATGAGCTTAGAAAACCTTGAATCTAAGTTAGTGGAACTCAAATCATCTAGAATCTAGGCTTGATTTGATGAAAAATGGATTAAATCAAACCTTTCTCTTTTTCTTCATTTTCTAGTTTCTTTGAAAATCTATACGTAAATCTTGTTTAAATGTGTTTAAAGGTGTTCTATTATGTTTTTCTAACATTTATGAATGTTTTTGTATGTCTGAGAACTAAGAAAATTGGTTGGAAATGAAGATTCGAGCTTCAGGAGGTCTAGGCTTGAGTCTAGAAATTTCCTAATTTTTCCAATTTGGTAGGCCAATGTTGAGCATCAGTAGGCCGAGCTCATGAGTTTGGCATGCCATACTCATATGGTCAAAAGGCCAAACCTAGAAAAGTTCAACAGGCCGATGTTGAACAACTGGTAAGCCAAATTATGGAGTTCGGTAGGCTGAACCAGGAAGTTCGACAAGCCAACTAGGCTCCATGAAAAATGACCATTTTTCATTGTTTTAAACCTAGATTGAGATTTTAACCTTATAGTATGATTTTATAGTTATAAATGGCACACTAGGACACCATGAGATAGCTTAGTAGTGTAGAATATCTTAAGCTAAATATTGATGAACTTAGTTTACATTTAAGGCTGTCTGTGGTTCCATGGAGCTAATGTATAGTGGATTGGGACTGCGTGCTGGATATTGAGATAAGACTTCTACCCCCTTTTTGGTAGCCAAGTTTTAAACGGTTTTGGCCTCAAAATGATTTCTTTCAAAATGTTTGCAATGATTGACTAAAAGAGATCTTTATTAGTGTTTTCATAAACCGTTGAGTGATGATATGTTCATAATGAACCACATAATGAATGTAAATGATTACACTTGGTAAAAACAAGATTTAAATAATGATAGAAATGCACATATGGGCATGAAGAGATCGGGTCATGTAGAGTGTGACCTTGGGGGCAGGTCCCAAAACCCAACTGAACCACTACTATGGTGATACCTATGGTTTGCTCAAGAAAAGATCATAAGATCCTTTCTGAACAAACAATGAACTGTTTTTGGTAAGAATGATTTAATTGGACTTATTTATTTATTTTTGTTTTCTAAATATTTTCTTGAATGATAAATTTTATATTGGAATTAAAAGTTTTTAAAACCTAATCCTACTGAGCCTTTCGCTTATTTATTATCTATTTATCTATTTTTAAACCCTTTTCCCCTGGTGGAATTCAACTTAGGATCGACTAGGAGTCCACCAACCAACTTACAAGTAGTAGAAGATTTTAAGTAGGTTATTTGTATTATTTAATCAAGGCATATAATATTTTAATTTTCTTTCTTATTTTGGACTATGGTTGTAATTTTAATTATTGTCGATACCATGTGTGTGCACAAGTTGTGGACCCGGTAGGACCCGACATGTATTTCTCTCTCTCTTTATTATTTTGTTTCATTTGCTTTATCTTACTATAGAAAGTTTTAAATTTACCATATTTTTTTAATAATTAACCAATTCCTTAAATTGGTAATTTTTAACTAAAATTTGATTTAATTATCTTATTTAGTCTGCCACATCACCTTCAAATTATGGGGCATGACAAATTTTGAGGTAGTCTATGGTATGGACAAATCTATAGTTTTGTATTGTGGAATGCGGTAACTACAGATAATACCAAGGATTCAAGATACCAAAAGAAGAGTGAACGTATTGGTAAAAAGTACCATATAATTAGAAGCCTTGTAGAGGGCAATGTGATGGTTTTACTAACTAGCATCTGAGGACAACCTTGTTTATCCTTTTACTATGACCTTGGTAGTCAATGGCTCTATAGAAGGTACAGAGATGCGCAATATGTCACATTTACTCACTTAGGACAGGCGGAAAATTGTTAGGATTGGTACCTTAATGAATAAATGCTCATGTTGTAGTTATGACTTTTTGGTTAAATAAATAAAAATGCAAATATTTCATGTATTAATAGTGGTCCTTATATTACTATCATATTGATGATTATATATTAGAAAACATGTGATCCATGACTATTAAAACCAAATCTTGAAATTAGGCATATATATATATGGAAAGATCTGATTCGGAGATCAAAACTGTAAATTATGTACTTTGCAGTGTTAGAAAAATAGTACATAGCAGAATTTTAAAATTTTTTATATCAGAGTATTTTCTAAAACATAAGTTTGACACACTATATGCATAAATTAACTAGATCTTACTAACCTTTGAATGCTGAAGAACTCTCGTAATCTATGAAAAGAAGTAATGTTCTAGAAGAGCCTTAACCAATTGGTCTTCTTTGCTATTCTTTATCCATGATTGGAGTGAGTGTGGGCTCACGTTGTTTAGCTTTTCCTAGGTGACTATCCTTCTAACCAATTGAGAAACACTAAAAGCTATAATTCATGATTTGTGAATAATATCTCTCTAGGGAGTTTCAGAGTCTCATTGACAGTCTCACTCTAGATTTCTCAACTGATATAAATAATAATGAGACTCACTCCCCTTTTATAGAGGCTGGGCCTAGGAGTCAGTCCTTATCAGATAAGGCCTCCAAAATTTGAATCAAAATCGAATCAGAATCAATTTTTGATAAAATTCTGCGTGAAAACACGTGATCCTTTTATCGTCCGGTCAGTAGGCCGAATTGGCAGATCAGCCTATCAAACCTCCACAATCGGCAGGCTAAACTTAAAGATCGTCCTGCCCAACTTTTGATAAAGGATCCCTATGAATCTTTATTTTCCACCTAATATTCTTGGGAATGAAGCTCAGTTTTAATTCAAATAATTCAATAGAGATGTTATCTGATTAAAACGGTCATATCTAGATAATCTCTAGGAAAATAAAAATTCTTGATAATTCAACAAATTTATTTTGAATTGATTCAAAATTAATTCAACCAATAAACAGGCATGAATTATCTTATTTTGATAATTCACCTTGTTTATCTTGAATTAATTTTATCACAAAATTAATTCAACTAATAAACAAACATAAATTATCTGATTTTATCAAATTTCAACCAATATGATAAATCTGACATAAGTTACCAATTATTAAAAAGGTACGTCGAATCGTTATAGGATTTTTTATGAGCTAGCAAAAGGGACCAAATGGACCTATTTAGTTTAAGCTCTTGATAATTATGAAACCCAATATCCTGGATATACATTTCATAATTATTAACTCCAACTCTACTCCACTAAAAGCATGGAGCTGTACTCTCAAACTATATAGAATTACGAAGCTTGTATGGCTAAGTCTCCATGACATATATCCCCATAGGATTATCCATAATCGGCTTAAGGACAAGTTCTGTCTTACCTTTCAAATTATTTTTATCTTACATTCCATTATCTCATCATTGGAAAACTTACCATCCAAAGACAGTATACCATTCGGTTGCACCTATGTATCCAAATGGTTGAGCGCTTTAGTTTTTCAATTATAGAATAACACATATAAGAGGATATTACTACCCTTAAAGAGGAGCTATGGATTTCATATATATGAATAATAGGTCTACGTTATCAAGAGTCATACCTCAAACATACCAGCGTACATACTACTATAAAATGTGGATGTCACTGTTTGGTACATCAAAAGACATAAGTTAAGACAACAGGCCCATTATTCATCTCAGGATTAAAATACAATACAAATGATTGTCTAATGTGAATCGATTTCTCGAGACAAAATTATTAATCCAAATCAATTCACTTTATGTCCCGATCCAACACATCGTCACCTATGACTATGTACCAATGTTTCTATTCATGGAGTCCACCTTCGATGGTCAAGACAAACGATCTCCCTTTAGGGATATAGACAACATAACAATCTTTACATGAATAAAGCGCCTAACTTTATTCCTGTGATTGTAGATCTTATGATTTATACCGACACCTTAAGAATCGTGTCTTTTGCATAATTTGTCTATCATATGCCTAATTCTTAAAGGTATAGACTGACAATCTCAAACTTTGTTTGGTTAATATACATTCAACAAATATGAACATAAATAGGACAAAATTTGGTATATAAATAATAAATAATTTCTTTATTAATAAAAATATCTCTAAAAACATATTATACTTTTACTCCTTAAAGCATACACGTCTAACACACAACCTATATATAGAGTTGGGTGCTTTACACATGACAAGACTATGATGAGGATCTACATCTAATTGAGGAGATGGCTTATCTTAGTTATCGGAGTGGATTGAATCTATAGTAGACACATTGGTGGGATTGACCTAACAATGGTCACACACTAGAGTAGACCTAAACTTGAATTGATTTAATAATAATTTTGTTTAACTTAAATCAATTATCTTTTAGAATCATTTATATGTCATCTTAATCCTAGAGTAGATTCATGACTCCTTGTTTATAGCTTATATCTTTTGATACACTAAAGGCAAGAGTTCTGATGAACAAAGGCTCCATTATCAGTATATCAGAGATGCAACCTATATTCAATGAGAATAGAATTCATAGACACAGAATCCACAGCTCTATAACAAAGAGTCAATGTTATCTTTTTAAAGGCATTGTTTGGGTATTAGAAAATATAATGAGGTCTAGGTCATTTGGATATATATGGTAAACGGATGATATTCCTTTTCTATGTGCTATAAAAGGGATTAATTTTCTGATGGTAAAATAATTGAACTTTGAGATAAAATAATCGGAAGGTAAAACAGAACTAAATCCTTCATCAAATTATGGATAGCCTATAGGGATACACATAATATGAGAGTTCATGGACAAGACTTATAATTCTAGAGTCTTGTAATACGGTATATTATCGAGAATACAGCTTTGGATCTATAGTGGAGAGACACTGAAGTTAATAATTAAACAGATTGTTAATCAGGTATTAATTTATTTGCTATTATTGGAGCTTGATAATAAAAGTCCATTCGGTCCCAATGCTAGCTCACAAATTCCTTGACTAGTTGTGTAGAATGGTTTACCACAGGAAATATAAGAGGTTATGCCAGAAGGATTACTAGACCTATCAATGTGCAAGCCTGACAGTCCAACTAGATTGTAGTTGGTGCTTGCCATAGTCCTATTAGACTAAGGCATCTACAGTAGGGGTAAATTTGAGAATTTACTAATTAATTATTTAATTAATTAATTTTAAGATAATATTTATTCAAATTTAATATTGGGATTTAGAGATAATTAATTTAAATCTTAATTGTATTTGATATTGGATAAAGGATAATTATTCATAATTATTTGAATTAGATAATTATATTAAATAATGGAAGTCTAATTTAAATAAAATTATTTGAATAGAAATTATTTAGGATGATGCAGATAATCGCAGAGCCCTACACTATGATTGGTTAGGATTCAAATCTTTCTCCTATTAATAGTTGGCATACACGGTGATGATAAGCGCACCGTGATTGGCATTTGGAGCTAAGGAAGGAGAGAGGAAAATCCTCCCCTAATCTTGATAGACTTCTACATTCTCATGTAATCTCTATAAATAGATGTCTTTCCTCCTTATTCATTCAAAGTTTAAAAAAGGAGTGCTTTTGTGCTTCCTTTAGAAAGAAAAAATATAGAGGAGAGTCTATGGTGAGTTTCTACTAAGTTATGCCCACACACACAACAACTAGTAAGAAAAGAATAGCATTGAAGATCAAACGGTAGATATTTGTACTTGAAGTATTGTTCAATCAAAAGTGCTATTTCTGGTCTCCAACAAGTAATTAAATTAGATTTAATTTGTTGTTTATAGCATCATGAGTTAGTATCTTGGTTGATTTACAAAAATTTTAAAATTTTGCTACATCACCAAACTAATGTTTTCAACAGAAAGCAGGGGGGAGAGAGAGAATATAAACTGCTTAGAATAAAAATTTGTTTATGGGTTTATATCCAAATTATGGATGTTTTTAACTGTCCTTGATTGTAATATGGATTCAAAATTAATCCTCTTATGATATTGTGTTGTCTTAGATGATTGTGCAATGCTTTTGGACTCTAATAGTGCTTCTGTTACTATGTAGTTACTAACACATGTAAATATTAACTGTGCATATATAGGATACTGAAATTCTCGAATATCCAATAATTCTAATGGTTTAGAAAGTGGCCATCATGCCTTATGATATTCATTAAAATGTGGGAATGATTTTCATTCGTGAACTTTATGCTCACCATGTTTGAATCACAATGTTAAATTGTTGATCGTTATTTTAAACTTCTGCCACTAAACGAGTAATATAGGAATTTCATATATTTGTAATGAGTTGAAAATTCCATTTTTCCAATTAATCTCAATTCAACTATTCTAATTGAGATGTTTATAAAGATCATTACTTTTATCCCACACATGAGGTTAACGAATCATAAAACTTTAGTTTAACATATAGAATTTATTATTTCTAATCACTCACATGTACTACCATAACATCACATCTCGTTAGGTGTCTCATACAAGGAGCATGTAAAATTATGCATTCATTATTGCATTAACTATTAATTATCACTAGATTTTTAATAGCTTTAAGACTTTCAAAATGTGTGTAAATTCTAAAAGTTTATACTTATAAATGGTGATTAAGTCGCTATTTAAACTTGTAAATTTTCTAAGCGTTGCAAAAGGCTTCTACCCTTGAACTAAATTCTTACAACTTCTCATAATGTGTAGACATTGTATATTACTGTTTTCAATTTATTTGTAGAATTGCAGAATTTAAGCCATAATTCCTTGAATATTTACGCATAAATAAATGTTTGGGCTTCTAAAGAAACCCTTGTCTTAAATACTTAAGTTCTCTTAGATATAATCAATCAAATTCTTAATTTATTGGACCAAGATTCTGCTCGGACCGTTAAGGATACATTGACTTGTTTGAAGTCAACCATTTGCTTTAATCCTTGCATTCTCTCATAGCCATTCATCTTGTTATCTACTATTACGTCCACCATTAAGCCTTCTAACTAAAGGCTCGTGGTTATTCTTAAACTTGCCCAACATTCATAGTTTGACTGAGCTCGTCATGCTGTTGTTATCCTTGTAATGCTTATAGAAACTTATACCTATAGGCTTTGAATGTATTTTCTTCCGAATCTTTGTTTTCAAATATATTATCATAAAATTCCATCTAATTTTTTCTTTTGCTTTTTCATTACATTGTCATTTTATCTCTATCAAAATAACTTCTTTAAAATATACTTTTGATTATTTTACAATTTTTTTTTATATGCTTATTTAAAAATACTTTTTTTCTCTCACTTATTTATATTAAAATATGTGCTTGGTTCTCCCATTGATTCACTATAATAGTGTTCCCCTAAAATGTCATTTCTTTTACAAGTTTTTTCGCATCATCCTTTTAATTATTTTTTTCCTAATAAATACATTCTCTCTAATTTGATCATGAGGAGGCTATTAAAATGCACTTTCCTTTATTTTGCATCCATTAACATAATTTCTACCATATGTACATGTGCTTTTTTTTTTTATTTTGCCAAAGGTCTTCTATTGTGTCAACATTTTTTAATGTTTTTTGTTTGAATAGTTTTTCCCCAAATGTTCTTATCAAAATATAGTTTTTCATATGCACTTCTACTTATTTATATTTTCTTATGTAATCCTTATTATTTTAAGCATCTATTGGGCACTTTATTTGGAACTAATTAGTTCCAACTAACTACAGTATAAAGTTCTTAACAACTACAATAAAATACCAAAAGTTGATAAAATGTAAAATTCTCACATGCTACTTATAAAGATATTTGTATAATTCCACATTAAGCAACAACTAACTTATATCTTTATCATCAAATAAATAAAAAAAATGAATACAGGAATCAAACCTTCACACATGGATGGAGTCTACAAAATTAAATGACGCATGGTCTTTAACTCATTAGTATAAAAATAGTGCAATTGAAGGAAATTGATAGAATTCTTAATTTGTTATTTTAAATAAAATATCAAAATGTAAATAAAAAAGTTTGTCATAAGCACCAAATAGTTAGCTTCTCCAAAAATACTTACAAAAGCCAAAAGTATTTTTTTAAGGTCTATTCTAACATGTCAAGACCAGTTTTTGGTGCCAAAAGCACCACAACTGACAGTATAGATAAACTGTATGTATACTTCAAGATTTGTAAAACCTATTGTTTTTCTATTTTTTAAGTAAAGTTTGTCAATGTTTTTTTTACAGAAGCACCACAACTGCAACTTTAGTACTGTTAGGGTGTCAGTAGAAAACTTAAAAGTCAAAAACGACACAAATTGTTTTCTTAAATTTGGGATATATAAATAGATAATATTTTGAATGTTTGAAATACAAATATTAATACTAACTCATGGAAAAAAAAAATCTCTAGATTTCCCAAGTTTACTATTTTATACCATTGTGAAGGATTAAAAGATTACAGATAAAGATTAAACACAAAAGAACAATCAGATTATTGCATTGGGTGATCATATTTCGAGCTCATGACGGGCTAAGTGACGGCTAATTGGATAATTGTTATGCAAATCAACTACTCAAGCTCTAGTAAATTAGAAATCCTTCATTCTTTTTTGTTACTATTTTTTTCCCAAATGACTCCTTTCCATCAACACTTCACTACATAATTCCCACTATGTCTATTAATCTTCATGGGCAAACTGGCTGCTTCTTTTTGTGATGGTTGTAATCGACGGTTGGGGATCCTCTATCGCTTATTTGTTAATAGCCCGTTTAGTTTATCGATTCGGATTGAGAAAGTTTTGGTTTCGACTAGATTTTGTGTTTAAATTGAACTTTGCCACACAAATTGGTATTTGATTATTATTTTTTTAAAGTGAGTTTGAATTGCATTCCAACTTGAATGGTTGTTGTCAAAGTTTAAAAACATTGATTGAAAACTTTAGGGCTTTCTAACAACTTAAAAAATCTCAATGTATATGACAAATTTTCATGAAGCTTTGTTCTCCTTTTTGCTTTTAATGCATAACAAGAACACCCGTCTCAGTTAGATTTAAAATAAAAAGTTATAATATTTTTATGCTTGCTTTTGATAGAAGTAAAAGAGGAAGAAAAAGGCAAAATATTATAGTTTTCACTGTAGCATATGCTTGTTGTTTGAATTGTGGGTTGGAGTTAAAATAATTTGAAATTTGAACTATTATTTGGATCCAAACAACAATTTGGATCTGAGTTGAATGGGATTAGTCTCTACCAGTAAACCAAACAGGCCATAATTCTTTGTAATGAGGTCCCTTTCTCATATTCTTCACAAGGCTTGCATGGGAGTGGGTTTGATGGAGATCAGGATGAGTTGTGGTATTCTTGAGCTCACTCATGTGTCCTTTGTGAAAGGTCTAGTGCTCGTGGTTGGGCATGGTGAAGTAGCTATAGCTATGCGAACATGCTGGAGGAGTTTTGTATTTGGTTCAAACAACAATGCCACCATATCTCGTGTTTCTTTCTCTTCTTCTACTTCTACTTCTTTTCTTTTCTTTTTCTTTTTTTTTTTTTTGAACTTGTGGGTTAAGGATTCGAACTCTTTGCCTTTAGGTGGGGAGTCAAGTGTGGTTTTTCTAGGTAGGCTATGCTTACAACCACGTCTCGTGTTTCTTCTTGAAAATTAAAAACATGATTTTAGGGGAGTTCTTCAATTGTCTTAGGGTGAGGTAGGTAGGCCTTGGAGAGAGCACCAAATTAAACCTTGCTAAAAATAGGATCGTTATTGAGTATAATGGCAAGCATCTTGTAATGTCCAAAAAGTTCACTAGTTGAAATCTATAATTTAATTCAAACTTAATTAGTGAATTTTCTTAATAGTTCTTATTTTGTTACTATGAAACTTTATGAATTATCTATGATAAATTTTAATGTGCATTATGTGCGTAATTTTGTGCAACATAGAACATTTTAAAATGTACAAATTTTTTGAATTAAGATACCCAAAAATTTGTTAAGTACTTCAAGGTAAAACTAGTATTACAAGAATTAGTTAAAAATCTAATTTTTGTGACACAAATTTATGAAAAAAAAATTAGTTAATGTGTAAGAGATTATGCCATATTCTAGAGCAATAAAGAAGTTGGTAGCATACTAGTCAGTTAAATTGGTACAGATTTTAATGTCTGTAGTCCAAACTAGTGTTAGGTACTGTAATGCCCCAAAATTAATTACGTGATATTAGTATATCAAATTGTATTTGACTTTAATCTAAACATTTTGTAATGATTTTCTAACTAACTTGATTTTTAAAATCATTTTAATTATTTTAGATATTTTTATTTGTCATTTCAAATTTTGGAACAAAACAAATTGTCAAATAACCAACAATTCCCACCTTGGAAAACCATGTGCGGGACATGGTTTTCCCTTCTTAGTTTTGTTCTCCTCCCCTATCTATTTATTTCTCTCTCCCTCTCATTCCCTCACTCACTTTTAGCACACATACAGACACTCTCTCTCTCTCACTCTCTCATCTCTCTTTCTTTTTCACGGCCTCTCTCTTTCTCTCTTCCCACTAATTTGATTCAAAATTTTGAACTCAAGCTTTTGATTCTTAGCTGGATTGGAGGTCAGGCAACATCATTAAGCTACTTCAAACTTGTTTTAAAGCTCGAATTCAAGGTTAGTTTTCAAATTCTAAACTTTTTTAAAATTTTTCAATTTTCTTAGCATTTTGATGTCCAAACCTTTTGAGCTTAGAAAACCTTGAATTTAAGTTATTAGAACCTAAAACATCTTGAATCTAGGCTTGGTTTGATAAAAAAAAGATTTAAATCAAGTTTTTCTATTTTTCTGCATTTTTCTCATTTTCAGATTTAATTAAAATTTTCTATGGAAAACTTGTTTAAAATAGTTTAAAAGTGTTTTACTAATTTTTCTATCATATATGAGTGTTTTGCATGCCTAAAAATTGAGAAAACAGGTTGAAAATGAAGATTCAAGCTCGAGGAGGCCGAGACTCAAATTTTGGAAAATTTTAGAATTTTCTAGTTCGACAAGCCGGATTCATGAGTCTGGTAGACCGGATTCATGAGTCTGGCAGGTCGGACTCATACCTTCAATAGGCCAAACCTAGAAACAGTTTGGCAGGCCGATCCTGATTGATGGTAAGCCGAACTGCGCAATTTGGCAGGCTAGAAAATTTGGGCACCATGAAAATTTGTCCTTTTTCACCTGTTTTCACTATTTTAAACCCAGATTGAGATTTTAGCCTTATAATATGGTTTTATAAACACAAATGGCAACTAGGACACCATGAGATAGCTTAGTAGTGTAGGATACTCTAAGCTAGGTACTAATAAACTTAGTTTAAATTTAAGGTTATTTGTGGTTCCATGAAGTTAACATATAGCAGACCGGAACTACGGTGCTAAACATCAGCACAGGACATTTAGGTAAGACTTCTATCCCTTCTTTGGTAACCTTGTTTTAAAAAAATTTTGGCCGCAAAAAAATGATTTCTTTCAAAGTGTTTTCAATGAAGGTTTTAAAGAAAATTTTATCAGTTATTTTTGTAACTATTGAGTAATGATATGATAAACATAATAAACGAACATAATAAACCACATAATGAATGTAAATGAATACACTTGGTAAATGGGTTTTAAATAGTAATGGAAATGAACATAAGGGCATGATGTCATATTCAGAGATCGGGACGTCTAGCATGTGACTTTAGGAGCAGGTCCCGAAACCCAGCTAGGCCACTTCGATAGTGATAATTATGGTTTGCCCAAGAAAGATAAAAAGGTACTTTCTGAATGAACTAATTATTGATAAGATTAATTTAAATGAATTTATCTATTTAATTTTGTTTTCTAATTGTTTTTCTTGAATGATAAATTTTATATTTAAATTATTTATCTATTTTAAAGCATAGTCCTACTAAGCCTTTTGCTCGCTTTTATCTGTTTTCAACCCTTTTTCCTTAGGTGGAATCTAGCTTAAGATTGACGGAGAGTTCATCGACCGGACTCACGAGCAGTAGAAGGCCTTGAGAAGGTTGTTTGTATAAATCAAATAAGGCATGTATCATTTTAACTTGTTTTCAATGTTGGACTATGGTTGTAATTTAAATTATGTAGCTACTATGTATGTGCACAAGTTGTGGGCCCAGTGGGACCCAACGTGTATTCTCTTTTCCTTGTTTTATTTTATTTTATTTCATTTCCCATCTGTCTGTTTTATTATTATAATAATCATTTTAAAAAGTTTTAAATTGTCACATTTTTCATAATTAATTAAATTCTTTAACTTGTGCTTTAATTAAAATTTTAAATTAATCAATCTGCCATGTCACATCCCGTACTCTGAGGTGTGACTTATAAAATGTAAAGAGACACTCAAAAAAGTGCAGGGCACAATGTAGTATAATTATACAGAAATTGTGCTTATGCAGATAGATGGACTATGGTACTAGAAATTAAACAATGTGGGTTTAACGTAAACCAATATAACTTTACACTAAAAAGGAAAATATCCTCTCAATTTTACACTAACGGCATAGGAAAAATATAGTGTAGTGTTAATTTAGACTGTTAAAAGTTTAGTAGAACCAAAAGAGACACCTCAAAAGGTGAAGAAAATTTCCATAACCTTCCCATTAATTTTTGCCAAGTGGTTAGGGGGTAGCTCAAAGGGACAATCACTATTCTTTTCGTAATAGTAACATATGGATCCGCAAATGAAATTTAAAAATTATTATGAAAATTCTTTCTTAACTATAGCCCTTATAACATTGTGCCCCTAAATTTCAAGACACAAGCATTCCTTCCAAACTATGAAATATTAACAAAAAAAACTCCTTTTGTTAGAAGTTTAATAAAAATTGGTACACAATTAAGATTTAGCACATAATATAGAAATACTTTGGTTATTTTATTATGTCTAAAGGTAATTAAAATTTAAAAAGTTGATATAAGTTAAAAATTTTAATTGTTAAAATATAAACTAAAAAAACCTTAAAAATTATTTAAAGCAAAGAGTCTTATCTTTCATTTTCATGTGACTACATCGAGATAAACTAATAGTCTTATGGTTCATTAAACTGTATAATCACCCCATTATTTGTATGATATCATTTATTTATGCTCAAAATCATAATTTAATGAGTTTCCTTGTTAATATTTTATAGATCGAGGAGAACAAATATTACATTTTGAAGTTGGAGGGGCATAGTGTTGCAAGAGCTATAATTGAAAAGGAATTTTTATAATTAATTTTAAGATTTACTGATGACACATACCAATTTTGTAGTAAAATGTTTGACAATGAATTAATTTGTTTTCAAAAAACAAAATCCTTATTTTGAAGAAAAGGAAATGAAGAAACAAATGACAAGGGTTAGTTTCTCTTCTCCATACCCTTTCTTAAACCATCAATTATATTTTTTCTTTTACTTATTACTTGTTATATCACCTTATTATTCCAAAAACGTCTTTGCAATTAAAATGTATTATTTTTCCCTTGTCCATTCACCAGCCAACAAATTTTACACTTTTGTATTCAGTGAAAGGTTTTTAGCACAATTGGTCCCTCAACTTGTCAAGTTTTAGCAGTTTACACCTTGAATTATGAATTTTTAGCAACCTAAACTTGCATTATTGTTGCAACTGGGCATATTTGATAAACGATTGTTAAATAGAAAAAGGACTAGAACATGTGACGTGCACATGTGGTGTTTTGAAAGGGCATTTTTAGCTTTGCAACTCCCTTATTCTCTTTCTCTTTCTCAAGATCAACTCCACAACTCTTTTTCAACTCCTTTGCCCCCACTCGATCTCTTTCTCAACTATACAAACAATTTTTTTACCATTTCCCCTTTTCACCACCAATGATCAAATTTCAAAACAAAATTTTATTTTCTAAGAAATTTAACTTTAAAACTAAGATAATTTTTAAAATTTTTGACCTTGAAAAAAGGGCCAATCCTACCATGCCTTTTCTTTGTTTTTTTTCCTTTCTAACATGATGAATTATAGCATCCACAAATCAAAGCAAAACAAACAAAATTCATTTATAATATCTCTCCTCTTCTTCACTTTCTCTCTTAGGTCATATTAACAATAACCTAGAGTCACTAATCCTAAAAAGCTCAAAAAAGCTCTCTTGTTTTCCATAACAAATTCCAATTCCAAATGAGCATGTCCTAAGACATCTCTTCACAATTCTATCGATAGTTTTGCCAGCAACAAATGCTCGTACTTCAAGCCGCTACCGCCTATTTGCTCGTAAAGCTACACCATCATCGAATCCACCTTGTTGGAACTCTAGCGTTGGAGTTTGTCTTCAACCATTGAAGCTTGTCTTGAGAAAGTATCCACCTTAGAGTGGGTGTGAGTGAGAAAGAGGGTACTGATATAGGATTATTATGTGTGTGATTACACTTTGTTTGTTTTTGGAAAGAGTTAATTGTCAAAGAGAAAATGAGGAAAGTAAGAGAAAGTCATGGGTTTGGATCTTGATTCTTTAGAGAGAGAGAGAGAGAGAGGGAGAGAGAGAGAGAGAGCATGAGGGGATTAACCAAAAATACCCATTCCAAACACCACATGTGCATCTCACATGTTCAATTTCATTTTCTATTTAATAGCCGTTTATCAAATACAATTAATTACAATAGTCTCGCAAATTTAAGAGTTAATTTCCCAAATTTAAAATTTAGAGGGTAAATTGTCGAAGCTTGATAAGTTAAGGAGGTAATTGTGATTAAACCCTTTTGCAAAATATATATATATATATATATATATATATATGTATAGATGGTATTTCAATCTTTACTAATTCGTAGATATTGTTATTTTAATTTTGTGATATGGATGAAATTATTGCAATGAATTGAATACTTGACTGAACACAACTTATATAAATAAATAAGAATTGAATTTAGACAGTTCATTAAATGTGATATTGGGTGGCTTTTTTTTGTTCAAATGAAATATAAATTAAAGATTGGTTTTTTATTCAAATGACATCTAAATTAAAGATTTGCTTCTTGATTTTAGAACCTCATTTTTTATTTCTTCTCATTCCATCATTTTCCCAAATTATTTTTTGTAAATAAGGTTATTAACAGTAATAACCATAAATTTTGGGGTCGTTTTCACTTTACCCCTGAATTTTAAAAATCACCCATTTACCCCCTAAACTTTCAAAACTTCTCACCTTACCCTTTAAACTTTAAAAATCACCACTTTACCCTTTAAACTTTCAAAGCTCTTTACTTTTCCTTAAACCTTCAATTTTCTGTTTAAATAGACAAAATTAAGCCTAGTAATTCATACATGGGTTACATATAAGGAAAAAAATGAGATTTTATCACTCTCAAGTTTTGTTTCATGTTTACACTCTCACTTAGAATTATTTTTTTCCTATCTGAACTCTTGTTTAGGAAGTGGTATGCTTTGTCGTCTTTAATGTGTAACTATCATTTAATAAATTGATATTATTTGCCAATATCTCTTAATCTTTAATACATAACTCATCTTTTTTTTATTTAAATTCAAATATCGGTAAAAAATATTAGAGGCTATTTTTTGGAATTAAACGTTCTCCTCTTATGAAATTAAATCACTTAGACAAATTTCAAGAATTAAAATGAGTTAAATTAGGACTTGTCTTGATTAAGGGCAAAAACAAAATTTCAAAATAAATTGTGGAAATTTAATATGTTACATAAGTTTAAGGACTTGGATTGATAATTTTATCTATATTTATTAAAAGTTTACTCAATATTTTTAATTAATCAAATATTGTATTTTTTTAGGAGAATGAGGGAAATGTCAGGTTTAGTAAAATAATTGATAGCAAATACCATATTAAGAAAAAAACAAAGTTATTTGTTTAAATATCAACTATAAAAAAATTCAAAATACCTATTTTCCCCTTTCTATCCTCTTATCTCTCTCGTCTCTCATTTCCTATTGTCGAAGAAAATGGTCGCGTCAAAAAAGTCGTCACAAAGAAGAATTCGTTGCTAAAGAAGAGAGACAAGTGCAACGGTAGCGACAATGTTGCAAGGACAATCTGGAGCTACTACGAGAACGCCAAATCTATCATGGGAAAAGAACGACACACAAGGCTAGGCTAATGGTGGTGATGACATTGCAGGGAAGAGATTGTAGTTGTCATGCCAGATCTACTGTGAGAGGAGTTGTTGTGCCGGCTTTGTCGTAGGAGAGAGTGCCTGCCTTTCTTCTCTGGCTCTGGCGACCTTTCTTCTTCGGCTCTAGTGAGACTTTTCTTCTCCAGCTCTAGCTCGAAGCTCTCTGGCTTGGCTATGGTATGACCTTTCTTCTTTGGCTCCAACATCAGATATCTCTTCTACTTTACGACGTTGACACGGCGCAATTTCATTATCGCTATGACACTTACAAAATCGTTATGGTGTCACTCTAGGCAGATCTACATCAAGAACTTGACAACAACGATGATGGGAGAGCTTCGCCTGTAACGACGAGAGGAGAGAGAGGGCAACGCAATAGAAAGGGGGGAAAGAGAGAGAACATGAAGGCAGAGAGAAGGAGGGCAATGAGAGATGAGAGAGAAATGTGGGAGAAAGGATAAAGAAATGAGGGAGAAAAAACACTAAGGTAAAATAAGGGTATTTTAGTCTACATAATTATTCTATTTGAACACCTAAATTTGTTTGTGAATTTACTATTATTTAAAATTATACTTGACATTTGTTAGTAAAATTTTAAAAAATTTGAAATTTCCTACAATTTCCCTATTTTTCTTTCCAAAACCTTAAAACTGTTTTAAAACTCTAAAATTAATCCTCTATATTACATCTCAATTTCGGGGTGTAAAAATGATCTTTGAAAAATGTTTTTCACAAAATATAATAAAAACATGGTTGTAGTGTAGATCATGTATAACAAAAATTTTCGTAAAACTTTTGGCCATACTGTATAGCTATATTAATTAATAAACAATTAATATATAAAATAATAAGAATTTTACCGTTGTTTGATTACTCAATAACTTAATCACTTGAAAATTCTTCTTCTTTAACTCCACAATTCTTCCATGCCTAGACTTTGAATTGTACGAACGGATGTGTGCGCATCAAGGGTTTAGGAATGAATCACACACCTATAGTTTTGGGATCTCACTATATTCTCAACACATGAGATAGCAAGGGATGAGTATGGAGAACACTTCTCTTTAGGTTTTCTCTCTCAAAAACTAAATAGGAGAATTGGAATACCTAAAGGCTCTCCCTAAGCACTTTTTTATAGATGCATAAGAGAAGCGCTTTCCCAATTCAATTTAATTAAATGAATTATTAAATAAATGAGAAACTTATCACTTTCTCCAAATTTTAATTTCCTTAAAAAAAGTTTAGCTTTTAGTGCACCATATGCACTTCACACCATATGCAACTCGTGATGGGCGTGAGCCTTTTTCTTTGGCTATGGATCATCCTTATCATATTTGTTTTCTTATACAAATCTGATTGTACCCTTTTTTAATAAATATATAATTAAATAAAAAATTTATTTAATATTTATATTAATTCAAAAATAGGAATCTTATAAAATTAATAAACTTGGAGAATAAGTTTGCATAGCACATGGACTTTCTTTATGCTAGTGCCACACAGTGTGGGTCCCACCTACACTCTGTTATCTGACATTAAATAACTAAATAATCACATTATTTAATTTCAAAGTGTTTTCTAATAATTAATAATTTATATCCTTTAATTCATACAAAATTACAGAGATGGCATGGGGAACCATGGAGTTATAATTTCATGCTCCAATAAAGTTAATATAAATTATCAACTTAATTAACTTATCAATTTTATTATTTCCAAAGTTACTTAATTAAAAACTTGAAAACACATTCTTGAAATCATAATATAACTTTTTAAAGAATTAAATCATCCGGTGATATGGTCATAGAATTAAATCATCCGGTGATATGGTCATGGCATATAAATTGATCATCCATAAATAATTCATAATTAAAGTTAGATAAAATCTATTAACCTTTCTAATTATTTCTTTATCCATAAATAATCATAATTAGAGTTAGGTAAAATCCATTAACCTTTCTTATTACTTCTTTATCCTTGAGTGCTATTGATTCTCTAATAACAAATTGAGCACTCTTATTATTCAAGCCTTAAATCAATACTTAAGAGAATTATTTCTCTGCTTCTTGTTAGAGAAGGAATGGATTCCATCTTGTAATATTAACATTCCCGGCTAGTTATTTCATTATGCCTCCAAGATACAAGAAATAAAATTAGATTCTTAAATTAGTACAATGTAACTCAAAAGACATAAATCCATAAATAAGAGTTTGTTAATAAGTCAGGATTAAAATCATCTTATATACAACCATCGATTGACATGATTAAAACTTGCTATATTTAACGAAAATTATTAGCTGTTCATATCACATATCCCCGTCCTCAATAATCTCATTATGTATAGTGCATTCATTTAATGACTCACTACGTTAATGATTTAGATAAGATTGTTCCATTCTTAATGGAAATGATTTGCACAAATAATGCTCAATTAAAGATTCCATATTTTAATTGAATAATTAATAATAATTAATTATATTTACTAACCATTTTAATTTATCATCCTTAAATATTATCCTCTTATATATACACTTATATACAATATTTAAGGTGACATAGACAATTATGAAATTATAATGACATCAACAAAGTATTCAAAATGCAATATGATAAATGAATTCACTTCATTTATTTAAAAATATGTCCTTTACAAAACATCTTAAGCTTTATGTGCATCTATTCTTACACTTCCTATCTTAGAAATACTTGGTCATTATGTGTCTCATGATCTAATATGCTCAATTAAACCCTATGTATAAAAATAAGATGCATTTGGATATATTTGATCGATGGACGCAATATGTGAAGGCAACAATTATTTTTGTGAAGCCAACATTTATTTTTTGTTCTTTTTTGGTTTGTAATTTATATTAAACACGCAAATAATCAAAATTATGAAGTAAACTAACAAAATAAAATTAGTTAAATAACCATAAAAAGGATCTCCATAAAATATGGTGTTTTTACCGTTTTGGTAGCTTATGTTTTAACGATACATCATATTAGTACCTGGTGGTCTAAAAATATTAAAAAGCTATATCATGATTTTAAAAATATCATTTTTGTATCTTGGTGTTTTGGGCTATTATATTTATATTTCTAATTTATAATTTTTACTAATGAGCAAAAAATTAATTTCATAAAATCATAAAAAAAAATAAAATCTAAAATCTAAAAGTAAAATCAAACAAACCCACGAATATGATTTTTTTTTACGATTGATTTAATCCTTGTTTTACTTTTCTTTTATAGTTTTCCTAAATTAATTTGTGGTTTATTTACAAAAAAAATAAAAAATAAATAAGTTGAAAATTTTCTATCATAAAATACAAACTTAAGGTATCATAACGAATTTTTGAAAAATACAAGAAATCTTTTTTTATTATTTTTCCAAATAGTAGGGTGCTAAAGTTATATTTTATTAAAACACATAATACCAAAATTATAAAGTAACAAATGAAATTTGAAGAAAGACCTCTAAGAAATAAATCATAAATTATATAATCACAGATGATATATTCTAAGCTAGATGAAGTAAATTTTTAAACAAAAATAGGCCGTGAAATATTAAATAACACATGAAATCTTTTAAATGAATGCACATGAAAATTCAAAATAAATCATGATTCCTCGTATAAAAATATTTTTTAGATATAATTCTCAATCTTAACTTAATGCACCTAATGTCACTGCGATCACCTAAGTGATGAAACTTAAAATATTATATAGGTTAGTGACGTAAACGTCTTCAGCTTATAAATCTATTTAAATTATGGGAGATAAGAGTGGAGAATGCATTTTCCATAGGTACAAAATGATCCTACGGTCGATATTAAATTTCATTCCTGGTCTTCATGGTCAATATTAAGTCTCAATAAGGTCTACCTACGCCCTTCCACATCAAATTATTACCAAAATATTTTAAAAACATTTTAACAAAATATTTTAAGGTCTACTTATTTCCTTGTCGATAGTACCATTGTTGTTGCCCCTTGAACGGCCGTCCCCATCATGCCTAACCTCTGATAAGGTCATCCCTATCGTTTCCAGCCTCCAGCAAGCGCCGTTGCCACATCCAACAACCCAGCCCCCTTGAACCTTTTCCTGTCGTCCATGTTTCCAATCGTCGAACACCGAATGCTGAAGCACCGCCACTTGCAACCTTCCATCGTGGGGATCCTATAATGCCCATGCATTTTTACCACATTAAAAATGTAATAAGTTAAGGATTATGTTGAGATAAAAATGCAGTTTAAGAGAAAATATTGTATAATAATATAGAAAATTATACAGTATTAGAGTAATATAGTGTGGGAAAGTACATGATAAAATTATGTAGTATAAAAATTACACTTCAAAAGTAATGTAGTGTAATAATTGGACTATTTACGGTTAACCAGCACAGAAATTAGACTGTTTAAGTTGAAGCAGTAAAGGAATAATACTGTTTGAAGAATACGGATGAATAAGGAATGCTGTAGCAGTATAGAGCATATACTGACAATATAAGAAAAATACTGTCAATATAAATTTAGACTGCACAAAGTTAAATAATATTAGAATTTCATTATGTAATGGATGGAAATAAGTATGGGAGATTATGAGACCTCATGAACTGTATGAAAATGAATACCAACAGTAAAGGAAAAATATTATTAATATAAATTTAGACTGCGTAAAAAGTTTGGTGAACACTCAATGGATTTTGATTGGGCCACCACACCATGAAATATGGCCCAATCACCTACAGCCACCCAAGGGAACCCACTTCATTACCATGAGTCAAATGGTGACACACCACCTTTAAAAAAAAATAACAGAAAAGAAAAAGGAAAAAAAGGTGAATATATTTATGGTATAAGAGACCATTTGGTCTCCAATGTGCAAGAGAAAAGACAAGAAGAGAAGAACATGAAAAGGAAGAAAGAAAGAAAGGAAAGGAAAGGAAAGGAAAGGAAAGAAAGAAAGGAAAAAAAAAAGTGCTCCATTTCTTCCTCCCAAAAACCGCCACCCCAAAGTTATTCTTTCTTAAAAATTTTGATGAATTCCAAGCTCCAAGTCATGTGCAAAGCAAGTTCAAGACTAAAAGCTCAAGGATTTCACAAATTTTAAGGTAAAATCCAAACTTTACCCTAAGTTTTCTAGGGTTTTTGTTGAAATTTTAATGATGAGGTATGGGCTTAATGTCAAGGGGACTTTGAAGGAATTCAAGCAACAAAAAAGAAGAACAAGCCCCTAGCAAGGATTAGGTAAAATTCTAGTCCTTGAAGTCAAGTTAAAATTTATGTTTTATACATATTGTATGTTTGATGAAATGATTTTGGTCTATGGCATGCAAATGGACAATATGGCATGATTAATTTATGCTATATGTTGATGGGGATGAAGATGGAAAGAAGAAAGTAAGGGTTTTAGTGAAATTCCAAAAGGGACTAAATTGCAAAGAAAAATGAATTCTCCACATATTTAAAAATCAGCTAAAAAGTCCCCCTAAATGATGGAATTTGAAGAAAGTTAAAACATAACAGTTGTAGAACGTATCAAAACTGTTAGGACCACGTGAGCATTTTTCCAAAATTCAGCTCAGTTTAGGAGTTACGAATTTTACAAAATTTTGGACAAATTTTCAAGAAATGGAAACGTTATGAAATGTATTGAATTTGACCATGGTGCTTTTGTAAGTTTTATTTTTTCTAAAAAACTAAACATTTTGGTATAAAGTGGTCATTTTTTGTTCCAGGGGCAAAAATGTAAATATCTTTTATTTAGGACCAAAATCATAAAATTATGTGAAAACTGGGTTTTCACTAGGGAACGTTGATTTCCTACACTGCTGTAGGCAGTAAGTAATTATAGATGTTAAGTTTTAAAGAATTCAAAGTTTAGGCAAGGAAAGAATGAAAGAAAAAGAGATTACGGGTAAAATGGTCATTTTATGAAAAATGGCCCAAATGAACCCGAAACGCTTGATATTAGAAAAACACTCCTTAGTGGGAATTTTTCGTAACTTGTAAGTAATGAAACGTTAAAGTTAAGCAATGGGTTTTATAGAGTTACGAAGTTGACAAAAAACCAATTAAGGCTAAAATCGTTATTTTTGAGGAAATGGCTAGAACAGAGTCGAACACTCTGAGTTAGCAGAACGTTCTTAGACAAAAAATGTTCCTAATACATTAAGTAACAAAATCACTAGAGAGATGAGAAGTTTAACTAAGGGATGCTTAAGAACAAAGGTAACTCAGTAGGTTACAAACTTAAGTAAAGAAAAAGGTAACCTGATGGATTACAAAGTTAAAAGCAACAGGATACAAAGTAAAGAGAAGAGTAAATCGATAGCATACCAAGTTAAGTAAAAAGGAATAAGTGTTTAAGGTTTAAGTTAAGTTATCAATCAAGTGGATTGATAATAAAGAAAATTAACTAATAAGTCAGCTGTCATTTGATCAGGATATAGAGGCCGACTAATGAAAGGAAAAGGAATGGAATAGACAGCGCTAGAGCATAGTCCAGGTTAGTTCAAACCTCACCTACAGCATGAAATAAATGACTTTCAAATGTTTGTATATACATTTATAGATATGTTTGCAAATGTGTTTGTAAATGTTATACAAGTTATTTTTAAAGTATGTTTTCACTTATTATGCATAAAGTTTTAAAGATTAAGTAAAAGTTTGCAATGTATTTGCAATAATTATTATGTTCAAAGTGTATTTGCATTTTGGTTAATGTATAATGTTATACAGTTTAAGTTATGAATTTTATGTTGCATTTGTTATGCAATACGTTTCAAAGTATAAGTCATGATTTCCAAAATGTGTATGCATATTATGTTGCATTTGTTATGCAATCGGTTTTAGAGTATAAGTTATAATTTGCACATGTGTTGCATAAGATGTGTTAGCATTTGATATGCTCACTAAAGTTAAGAAGGCAAAGTAGAGATAAAAGAAGATGTCTTATTAACCTCATTGATGTGAGGTATTGAAAGTAAAGTTAAAGTTTGACCTCCTTGATGTGAGGTACATGACCTTGGTGATCGATGGTCTCAAGTCTTCCACAAAGGAAGCATCATGTTTATAATCTCATGATCGATAAAGTTGGTACAAACACTAAAGTAAGATAAGGAAAGTTAAAGAACAAGGATAGAAAGTTAAAGTAAGATAAAGAAAGTTAAGGAATGAAGATAGCAGGTCAAAGTAAGAAAAAGAATGTTCACAAGACGCTCATAATCGAAAGTTCATAATTGAACATAAATGGAAACATGCATTTTGATTTTACTTGTTTTCCTTGTTATAAAACATTTATGTGGTATGGAAAACATTATGAGGAATGTTTTATATTAAATGTTTATGAAAACATAAATGACATTTATGAAGAGCAATCTAAGGATTGTTTTATATTAAATATTTTATGAAAAGCGTTTATGAAAAATGTTACATAAATACTTTATGAAAGTGTTTATGTAAAACATTCAGAAATGTTTTATGAAAAACATTTACAAAAAATATTTTTAGAAATGTTTATGAGAAACGTTTATGAAAAATGTTTCAAGAAAAGGGTATTATGAGAAAAGTTTTTAAACCATGTTTAAATGCTTGGTAAGATTTTGTTTGAACTTACTGAGCGAAAGCTCATTAAAAGTTTCTTCATGCTGTAGGTAGTTTTATGGTAGACTAGTAGGACTAATTAGAAGAGCTGGGTGATGCGGAGGACAGATGCACAAATTTAGGTATGGATATCACTATAGTTTACTTTCGCTATTCAAAGAAAAGGTTGTCCACTATTTAATATAGTGTTTTCAAAGTTTTAAGATAATCAGAGTTTTAAGATATGTTTTCAAAGTTTAAGTCATATTTTATGAGATGTTTTATATCATTATAAAGTAAAGTTTTAAGCTATGATCTAATAAATGTTTCTTAATAAGTTTTAAGAAATGATTTGAAATAGTTTTAAAGCCAAGTGTTGAGTGAGGTCTCAACTTAAAATGCAACAGAGGCCACAATAGTTTTTAAGTATGTTTCAAAGGATGTTGAAAGGAAAGAAAAAAAATTATTTTAGCATTTTTCTTACTAGCAAGTAAGATTAATGTTTAAGAAAGTTAAGTAACTGCTCGAAAAGGCGGGTCATCATAGATCCTCCCTAAGCCCTCTTCTCCGTCATTCAATTAAGTATCATGCTCCTTTATTTGGGCCGAATATGGTAATTTTTTTGAAGTTAGGATCACGTTTTTTTCTTTTCTGAGTTTGAGTTCTCTACAAATTAATCCTTCAAAGCTGTTATATTTCGAATCTTTTTTTTTGGTGGGTTAGTTTTGAATTTCATTGTAACTTGTAAAATCTTATGGATAAGGTAGTCAAATTTTAGGGCCAAAATCAAATGATCTGGGCGACGATGGCGGAGCCTCCAACCCATTTGTCAGCTTCATTGAATAAGTCGAAGAGCCTCACGACTGCCTAGTCTTCTCAAGGTCACCATGGAGATCGTCGATCGCAACGAGGCATTTGGTGAAAAGGTATTGGGCTGGCAGAGGATTAGGGACAGCGTTTGGCTAATCGTCAGGTAAGAAGAAAGTCCGCCGCTAACGAAAGAGAAGACGAATGTTAGGCTAGATTCTTAATGTTAGGGTTTGTGTTCAAGAATCAATGGGTGAGATTAAAAGATTTATAAAATTGATGGTTGAGATTCATTTGGATAAAACTGATGTAAAAAGAAAAGTATAATTAGATATGGTTGGTCTTATTTTAAAAGCTATGAACAACAACAACTTTAGATCCTTGATCTATAATCTAAGGGTCTAAAATTTGTACTCTACCAGTAGAGAAAAAAGGCATTCTTCATCATAGTTTTTACCTTAAATTAGAGCTTATCTTCATAATTATTTTCTAATTACACTTATTGGCTTGAGGTTGTGTTATATAAATTATTTAACTTGGAACATAAGATTTGATGAGACGATAAAGCTTTAAGGTTTTGAGTAAAACGTTGATGAACCTGGATATTAATGTGGTTATCCTAATTCTCTATTTCAATAACATTCTACTCATAAGGGATGATAGCAAAACATTGTAATTAATTAAAATTTAGCTAATCAAACAGTTTGAATGAAAGACTTAGAAAAAAGTAGCTATGTTCTAGAAATTCAAATCCTTGGAGATAGAAATAATATATCAAAGTTCACACTTAGATAAGATGACTCTGGTAAGTTTTGCTATGCAAGATTCTAAAAAAAAACATGCAACTTTTCAAGTATGAAATCTCACTTTTCATGCTTATACTTTGTGACCCTCAAACTCCCAGAAGCAATAGCTCTACTCTTTCTTTTTCTTATTCATGTGAAGTAAATCGACATGTGAAAATACACTCTAAATTGCAATAGCGTAGATCCTTTTTTTTATTTAGAAAAAAAAAAACAAGAAAAGAAAAGAAAAGAGAAGAAAGCCACTTCGGCCTACCACTAACTATTAAATAACTTCTATTTTATACAACATACATCTGGATTTTTACATAAACAAAAGCTAGAAAGTATTAACAAAAAAGGAAAGGCAATAAAATTATTATTATATATGAAGGCTTATGATCGAGATGGGGAATGGGGAATATTACATCAAATTAGAGTGCTAATGAAAAAAAGAAAAGAACATGACGTAAATTTGATAGTCGAAGACTAATCAACAGGGAATTCTATGACATACATATTTCCCCCAAAACAGTAGTAGAAACAAAATCAAAATTTAGCAGGAGGTTTGGGATCATGCTCTGGGTTTGCTCCGACTCCCGAGTAGTCTGTCTTTTCAAAGTCCATTCTTCCCTCAAAAAATCCCTCTCCTAATCCAATTTTAACAACCTGCATTTTGAAACACCGACGTCAATATTATAATTTGAATATTTACAGCTTATAGAGAGAAAAAGGATCACCTCATTAGGCTTTTCCATCTTATTTGAGTCCTTCACAAGGCTTCCTGTTTATTACAAAAAACGAAAAACGTTAACATATCAAACGTAATGAGACTGTTGAAGTTTTCGTTAACGAAAATGATGAAGAAAGCTTACTAGTAGCAGAAGCCACGGATAAGATCATGAGAAGAAGCAAAATTCTGATCATGAAATTCTTGTGCTTCATAGTAATTCAATAAATTCTCTGAGTGGAACTGAAAATTAGAAATTCAGAAGTGAAAGTGCCAAGTGCTTAAATCAAAGGTGTTTATTATCTGCAAAAGTCAACATCCAAAGTTTATCTCATGGCTTAGTGGGTTCGTTCCACTTCCATTTGTTTATAATATCTCCACGTGTCCCTCATTCATCTTATGTATGTGCAAATATCTTATTACACACTTGAATATCGTGTGTGACTTGGTGTGTATCTACAAGAATCATAACTTATAGAGGGATGCTAACGCTAATTTTACACCTAATTATATCATAAAATATATAAAACCGGCTTTTATGTCTCTTTTGTGTGTCTCCATTTCTAAACCCAATAATATTATGCTACTTAAATCGAAATGCCAACTCATCAACTCACTCTTATCTTGATATGTGATAACTTTGGAGGGATTTGAGTTTGACTGTCATTATCCAAACCGGGTGATGACGTAGTAATTTAATTAAATTAATTAAGTAAAATTTAGCTAAATTTAAGAAAATGTATTTGGGTTATTTATAAAAATGTGGTGATTTAGAACTTTTTTGACTATTACCATTCATTAAGCCCTAATAAATAAATTCATGAATTACCTCTAGATTAATTTAAATTAAAATATAAAAATAAGCAAGAATGGATCGGGCCATATCGGGCCCACATTGTGCATGCATACATAGTAATGACATATACAAGATACAAACCACAATCCAAACCAAAATAAATAGTATCCAAGTATTACATGCTGTAATTAAATAAGCAGATAAACTAATTAAGGCTCCAATGATCCACGCATGCAATTAGTAGCGTCCTAGTCAGCGGTATGCTATGAACCACCTAGAGGAGGGATTTTAAAATAAATAAAACGGTGAGTGGAAGGCTCAATAGGACTTATATTTTGAAAACATTAACTAAATGAATGAAATTGTGTTTAAACAAAAGCTATAAGAGGGTAGTAGATAAAACCAGTTATTTATGTGCTTACCATTTTGGTCTAGTGGTCATTTGATATCTAGTTTATCATTTTACCATGTGCAAAGCCATCAAAACACCACCATAGTGGCCCAGCTAGGTTTCAAGACTTGCCCTTAGGTTGCCCTCTACACGACTTAATCTCTGTATGTGGCATCATGTATTGATGTCTCATTCTGAACAAAGTTCTTTACTCGTTTAGTGCTCAATATTTATGGATCTTACATCTTTACTGGAGTCTCATATTACCCAGTTTTCTCATATACATTTATTATTCAGTTCATTATGATCATTTCATTACTCAATAATTTCTAAAAATAATTGTGTCAATACATCACAATCATTCCTTTAAAAACATTTTAGGAAAATATGTTGTGCCCAAAACTCCTTTAAAATCATGACAAACAATGAAGAGGATCTAGGGGCCTACCTCGTTATCTAACACGATAGCGCATACATTGTAATCCTAGTCTGCTACACCTCAGCTCCTTGGAACCGCGAACAACCTTAGATTTGAACTAGATACATTAATATTTAAATTGGATATTCTACATTAGTATGTTATTTCATAGTGCCTTAGTGTTCCTTTTAAGTCTATATAATCATGTTTTACCATTAAACAATGAAAACTAGTAAAAAACCATCATTTATAGATAGCATGGTCGGCCTACCAGCCACCCAAGTCCAGCTTTCTGAATTGTTGGTGTTTGGCCTACCGATCATCTAAGTCTAGCCTGCTGGACCGTTTGATTCTGGTTAGTCAAAAAATGAGTTCAGCCTACTGAACTATTGAATCCAACGTGTTGAAGGATGAGTTCGGCCTGTCGAACTTTTGAAATCTAGAAAATTCCAAATTTTGAGTCTCCACTAATCCGAGCCCAAAAGCTCATTTTTAACCTATTTGCAGTTCTCAGAGCATGGGTAACATCCAAAATGTTAGAATAACTTCCTAAAACACCTTTAAACTCATTTCCTAAAATTTTCATGAAAGTTTGAAATTTATTCCAAAAATTGAGAAAAATGTAAAAACTTGTTGAATCTTGTTTTTGTTCAAGTTAAGCTTGGATTTGTCTGGTTTGGGTTCCACGAACTCAGATCATAGGTGTTTAGATGTTTAGAGTCTTATTAGCTTAGATCAATGCACGCATGACAATTTAGACAAATTTGAAATAAAAATTGGAAACTTTGAAAAGAAAGAGCCAACCTTAAATTAGACAACTTGGGGCTTGATCTTGCTTAGGTTGAATAGCTCCCAGAACTAAGTTGATTGAAGGCTTGCAATATAGAGAGAGAGGCAAATGTGAAAGAGAGAGTGAGAGTGAGAGTGGTGTGGAGGAAGGGGAAATAGAAGAAAGAGAAAGAGAGAGAGAAAAGCATGAAGGAGTAGAAGTGAGAGGGAGTGCATAAATAGAGGGAGGGCAAAGTGGTTTCAAAGTGGAAACCATGTCTAGCACATGATTTTGATGAAACAGTTTCAAAGTTGTCTGAGCTTTGATAAGTGGGGAATTGTTTAGAATTTGACAAATTGTTTTGTTCTAAAAAATATTTATAAAATAATAAAGAATAAGGGAATATGTGTTGGGTCCCACTGACTCACAACTTGTGCACACACATAGTACTAACAATATTGAATTACAACCACAGTCCAAAATAAAGAAAGCAGGTTAAAGTAATACTTGCCTTGATTTTTACAATTCAAATAACCTACTTAGATCTCCTACAACTCGCTAGTCTGACTAGCGGACCCTTCGTCAATCTTAAGCTGAGGTCCACCTAGAGGGGGAAAGGATTTAAAACAAATAAAAAGTAAACGAAAGGCTTAGTAGGACTATATTTTAGAAACATCTAATTTTTTTTTAGAAAAACTTCATTATTCGAGAAATTATTTAGAAAATTAACTTGAATAAATGAAAAAATAAAATCCAATAAATTTTTCTTACCAAAATTGTTTATTGGTCATCCAGAAAAAATATCACTTTCTTTTCTTGGGCAAACTATATATATATCACCACCATAGTGACCTAGCTGGGTTTCAAGAACTGTCCCCAAGGTCGCACACTATACAACCTGATCTCTGATATGGCATCATGCTTGTTTATATATTTCTATAAATTATTAAAATCTTGTTTTACCAAATATTTTCATCTGCATTCATTACAAGGTTTATTATAAAAATCACCTCGATCTACTACTAATAAAAACAGTCAGTGAAAACCCCTTTTAAATCATCATTAAAAACATTTGATGAAAATTCCTTTTTAAGGCCAAAATCATTTAAAAACTAGGTTACCAAAGAAAGGGGTAGAAGTCCTACCTCAAACTCGTGCCGGTGTCCTACACCAAAATCCCAGTTCGTTACACGTCAGTTCTATGGAACCACGAACAAGCTTAAATATATAAACCGAGGCTATCAACACTAGCTTAAGATATCCTATGTTACTAAATTGTTTCATGGAGTCCTAGTGTGTCGTTTAAGTTTATAAAATCATTTTACAAAGTCAAAATCTCAACTAGCATTCAAAACAGTGAAAACAGGTAAAAAATAACAAAATTTTGCTATGCCCGGTTGGCTTATCGGTCACTATGGTTTGACTAGCTGAACCACACAGTTTGGTATGCTAAAAAACCAAGTCTGGTCGGCGGAACCTAAAAAGGTTCGGCCTACCGGACATATAAATCCGGCCTGTCGATCCTATAAATCTGGCCTGCTGAACTGGAAAATTCTAGAATTTTCCAAGCATGGGTTCTCGGCCTCCCGAACCCAAATCTTCATTCTAACCTATTTTTCTTAGTTCTCAAGCATAAAAATCATAATTAGATGATAGAAAAATATTATAAAACACTTTTGAACCAATTTAAACAAGATTTGCACAAAGATTTTGAAAATTTTAAAAAATAGAGAAAAATAGAGATAGATAGAAAATCTTGATTCAAATCTATTTTTGATCAAACAAAGCTTAGATTCTAGTTGCTTGAAGTTCATCTAACCTAGATCAAAGGTTTTTTAAACTTAAATGAGCTTAGATTTCAAATGCAAGGAAAATTAAAAAATTGAAAAAGTTTTGAAATTTAGAAACTAACCTTAGATTCGAGCTTTAAATCGTGTTTATGGTTGCTAAATCGTATTCCCAAGCTTCCAATCTAGCTAAGAAGCAAGGATTGAGCTCGAATTTTTGAAAAAAAATGAGAAAGAGAAGAGAAAGAGAGAGACAGGCAGTGAGAGAGAGAGTGAGAGAGGAGAGAGACAAAAGAGTGAGTGAGAATGAAAGGGAGAGGGAGGGATAAATAAAGAGAGAAAGGGGCAGTTGGCTACACAAAAACCATGTGTAGCAACACACTGATTTCAAATGGGACATATTAGTATTTGTCAAATTATTTTGTTTCAAAATTTAAAATAACAATTAAAAATAATTAAGAGTAGTTGAATATCATTAAAATAATTAAAAATAACATTAATTTAGAAATTTCACAAAATGATCAAATTAAGTTTTAAAAATATTCATTATGGCACACTAATCCACCATTTACTCACTATTATCACTTAATTAATTTCGAGGTGTTACAACTTTCCATCCCTAAACGAAATTTCGCCCTCGAAATTTACAATTCGATTTAGAAACAAAATAAATGCAGATACAACTCCCGCATATTCAATTCTAATTCCTAAGTGGCTTCATCAACCCCGTGATGCTGCCACATGACCTTTACTAACAAAATATCACGTTGACGTAAGCTGATCACTTTTCGATCGATAATCTGAATTGACACTTCCTAGTATGTCGTGTCTTCCTGAATTTATACATCCTGAAACGAGACGATCTCGTTCTACTAAGGTAGGCACTTACGAAGCATCGATACGTGGAATACGTTGTGAACATGAGATAGTTTAGGAGGAAGGTTGAGTCGATAAGCAACCACACTAACACGCTGAATAATCTCAAACGGTCCAACATACCTTGGTGCAAGCTTACCACTTACTCTGAATCGCAAGATGCCCTTGTGAGGTGATACCTTTAAGAGAACAAAATCTCCTACCTCAAATTCCATGGGTCGACGTCTTCTATCCACGTAACTCTTTTGTCGACTCTAAACTACCTTCATTTTGTCTCGAATTACGACGATCTTCTCGTTACTATCGTGAATCTCATCTGGTGGAAGAATAATCCTATCTTCTAGTTCAGCCCAACACGCTGGTGACCGACACGATCGCCCATACAGTGCTTCAAATGGTGCCATGCCAATGCTTGATTGATAGCTGTTATTGTACGCAAACTTTACTAGATCCAAATATTTCTTTCAGTTCTCGTCGAAGTCTAATACACATGCACGTAATATGTCTTCAAGAATTTGAATAACTTGCTCAGATTGCCCATCAATCTAAGGATGAAATGCTGTGCTAAAATTCAATTCTATACCTAAAGCCTCCTAGAAGCTTCTCTAGTACTTGGCATTGAACCTGGTATCCCAGTCTGATGTGATGGACAGAGGAACTCCATGCAATCTTACTATATTCTACAGGTACAATTCTCCGAGAACCTTTCTCGAGCATGTCGACCTGAATGGGATGAAATGTGCCGATTTCGTTAACTTGTCGACCATGACCCAAATTGTATCATGCCTTTGCTCTATCCTCGACAACCTGGTAAAAAATCTATAGTTACGTGCTCCCATTTCAACCTTAGAATATGAAGTGGTTGAAGTTAACCTGCTGGCTTTTGATGCTTGGCCTTCACCTAAAGACAAGTCACACACTTGGCTACGTATTTTCGGACATCTTTCTTCATACCTCTCCACCAATATTGCCTCTTCAGATCACGATACATCTTTGTGCTTCCCAAATGAATGACAAATTGAGACTTTTGGGCTTCGTCTATTACGGCCTTTGTCACTTCTGCGATTGCTGGAACTGCTAGACGCTCCCTAAAATACAACGATCCATCTGCATGAATCCTCCATTCTTCAAATTGCTCTCCATTCTAAATTTGCATTCAAATTCCCTGTGGATGCAGATCTTGCCATTGATTCTGCTTCACCATCTGAATGAGAGTTGGGGTCATCTCCATATGGTACATCGAGATTTGATTGTAATCTTCATAATACTATAGCTCATACTCACTTATTGTCGCATCTCTTTTCCAATCTTCAAGAGCCAAACAAGCGAGAATCCCTGAAGACTTTCGATTGAGTGCATCTGTGACTACAATAGCTTTCCCAAGATGGTACTACAGTGTAAAATCATAATCCTCCATGTATTCTATCCGCCTTCGCTGCCTTAAGTTTAGATCTCTTTAGGTAAACAGATACTTCAAACTCTTATGGTCAGAGAAAACCTGAAATTTTGCCCCATACATATAGCATCTCTAGATCTTTAGCACGTGAATTACCACCGCGAGCTCCAAGTCATGAGTAGGATAATTCTATGCATGAGATCGTAGCTGCCTCGATCCATACGCCACCACGCGTCTATGTTGCATCAACATGCACCCAAGTCCTCGTCTTGAAGCGTTTGTATAAACTTCATACGGCTCATCACTATTGGGAATAATCAACACTAGATTTGAGGTAAACCGATTCTTCAATTCTTGAAAAGCGAGCTCACATTCTTCATCCCACTTGAACCTGACATTCTTCTTAATCAATCTTGTCAGTGGCACTGCTACCTTCTAGAAATCCTTTACAAACTTCCTGTAGTATATTGCGAGTCCCAAGAAACTATAAACTTCTGTTACATCCCTCGATCGTTCCCATTCTACTATGGCTTCCACCTTAGAAGGATCCACCGAGATACCTTGCTTAGAGATGACATGACCCAGAAACTTGACTTCTACTAACCAGAACTCACACTTCTCTTTCTTGGCATACAATTGGTGCTCCCGCAAAGTCTGAAGCATGATTCTGAGATGCTGCTCATACTCCTCCTAATTTTGAGAATAAGCCAAGATGTCGTTGATGAACACGATTACAAACTGATCCAGATAAGGCCTAAATATCATGTTCATTAAGTCCATGAAGGCTGCCGAAGCATTCTTTAATCCAACGACATCACCAGAAATCCAAAATGTCCATACCGTGTCCTGAAAGCTGTTTTGGGGATGTCCTCTTCCTTAATTCTAAGTTGATGGTACCCTGACCGTAAATCTATATTTGAGAAGTATCGCGAACCTCCCAACTGATCAAACAATTCCTCGATCCTACGCAGAGGATACTTATTCTTCACCGTAACTCAGTTCAATTGTCGATAATTAATGCACAACCTAAGAGTTCTATCATGCTTCTTAGTAAACAAAACTGGTGCACCCCACAGAGATGTACTATTCTAGATGTATCCCTTATCAGCAAGCTCTTGAAGTTCTTTCTTAATTCTTTCATTTCTGCTGCCGCCATTCGATAAGGTGCTACGAAAATTGGTACTGTTCCTGGAAGCAACTTAATACCAAATTCAATCTCCCGATGCGGTGGTAATCCTGGCAACTCATTAGGGAAGACATCTTCAAATTCATCCACCACTGGGATTGCTGCATTCCTTCTCGAGGCACTGGGCTCTCCTTCTAGGTTCATGAGAAAGGCATAACAAGCTAGGCTCTTTTTGTTGGAAAAATAATACGCAGCAGAATTTTAAAAATTTTAAATCAGAGTATTTTCCAAAACATAAGTTTGACATGCTATATGTATAAATTAACCTGATCTTACTGACCTTGTATAAGCCGAAAAGCTCCCGAAGTCTGTGTAGAAAAGTAATGTTCCAAAAGAGCCTCAACCAACTGGTCTTCTTTGCTATTCTCTATCCACGATCGGAGTGAGTGTGGGCTCACACGTACAGCTCTTCCTCAAGGTGACTCTCCTTCCAATCAATTGAAAGAACCCAAAGCTAGTGTTCGTGATTTGTGAACAAGAGCTCTCAGGAAGTTTTATATTCTCACTAATAGAGTATCACTCTTAATCTCTCTATTGATCTAAATAACTCATTAGACTCACTCCCTATTTATAGAGGTTGGGTCTAGGGTCATTCCTTATCAGATAAGGTCTCAAAAATTCAAAACAGAACCAAATTTGGGTCTATATCGGATAAGATACGCGTAAAAACGCATGAAAACGCACGATTTTTAATTCGCGCATAGGCAGGCCAAACTTTTTCATAGGCAGGCCGAACTTTAAGTTCAGCATGCCGAACTACCGAAATAAAAATCACGCGAATCTTTTATTTTGCACCTGATATTCTATAGGATAAAGCCTTAGTTTTAATTCAAATAACCCAATAGAGAAGTTATCTAATTAAAACAACTTTATCTAGATAATCTCTAAGAAAATAAATAGATTCCCAATAATTCTACAAGTTTATCTTGATTTAATTTATCCAAAATTAAATCAACTGATAAAT